>WOUA01000079.1:0-129885 GCA_021397985.1 Sporothrix dimorphospora
GGGAGGCGCACTTTGGCGAGCAGCCCGTGCTGTTTTATCTACCCGCGTTGTCGATCAGGCCTGCTCCACGATATGCATTGACGTTTTTGCTGAACGCAACTCTTGTCGGCCAGCCTCTTTCTGCCTTCCTTCGTTCCTTCCTTTCGATGTACACATGCTGCCCTCGTGCCTTCCCTAAAGAGAAGCGTTGCACAAAATAGTCCACGATGCAAATGGGAAGCTCACACGGTACGAGACGAACCAGGAGTAGTACGGAGTACTGCCTATGGCCTCCATTCGCAGCTGTGGTTCTCGCCTAGTAGGAGGTGCAAGATGATGTTCAGCCCCCCCACTTCAAAACGCCTTGTGTCTTTCCAAAGGATCTGCTTTTTCCTTTCTCTTCTCTTGGGTTGGTCTCCTTTTTTCGTATTTATTTGCTTATTTGGATCCTCGGCGTCGTCGACTAACTGGTCGCCGAACCAGAGCAGTGGCGTACGCCAAAAACAAATAAAAAATATATATAGTAAAATTAAATTGAAACCCAAAAAAAAGGGTTGAGCAAGAGGCAGGACCGTAATTTGGTGACTGGCCAATTGTGATAGCATTTCTTCAAGACATCTAGAAGAAAAGAAGAAAAATAGACACAAAAAATAACAGGCGAAGGGAATTCGTTGTGAGAGAAAGGAGGCCGGGAGACAGAATGACGGTGTCGTCTGTGTCGCACAGAGAGCCCTTTGCCTCTTCCTTGACCTCAACCAGATCCAACCCCTTGCTGGCTACAGCTACTGCGACCCATCCCCATATGTGCCGTACTTTCTCTCCTTGCTTTTGCCCAAGATGTGATGAAAAGGCAGGCCCACCCGCGCCCATATCCACACGTGTAGAGCAAGGAGCAGGTACGGCTTGTGCATCGACGCCAGATGTGACGAGAAAACACATCGCTGCCCTGGCTCTTCTCATCTTGCTTCCAACGCATTCACAGCCGTTAGCTACGCGGCATACCCTGGGCTGCCAGCGGCATACTTACCGTCCTCTCTCTCTTCAGCACAGAAAGGCGCAAATGTGAAGTTTCTGAGTAATTGTACGAGATGTAGGATGCGCGCGCCGACCGGCGCAATGATCGGCACCGTCCACGTCGTGCTGTGTCTACTTGTACATATGTATGCGTATAGTTTTGTACAGCACGAGTTGTACCATACTGATTCGTGCATAGGGCCATGATGGATTGCGCACGCCCAAAATCCAGCGACGCCCCATCGTCTTCTCGTCTTACCTCGTATGTACGGAGTACAAAACATGATTTCTTGCATTTGTCCTGGGACATCCGGCCGCTCCTTCCGTCACCGCCAATAATACCAGTTTGCCGCTCTTGCTGCCTTGCACCTCGTTTCTAGAGGCCTCTCTCTGCAAAGGGAAGGAAGAGACCGCGAAAAGAACGGAAAGAAGGCAACCAGAAGCGAGAAGCGAGAAGGAGTGAGGAGCAGAGGAGGTAAGGTCGTCAAGGTCGTATGAAGTGACACAAGGGCATCTTGGAAACGAAAGGCAAGACAGAAAAAGACCAGAATACGCAGATCAAGAAGAAGCAAGTCGCACAGCGTATTTTTCCAACGGCGGTCACCACCACCATCGCCAGCACCACCCTCCTCGGCGAGCCCCACACAGCCAGGAGTCAGGAGCCAGGAGTCTCCTGGGCAAACAGCCACCCTTGTCCCCATTTGGGTGAGAGTGTGCCTCTCATCGCGAGGCGCTCATTGCGATTCTCGCTTTTTTGTGAATATTTGGGCTGTCTATATCCAGGAACGGTAATACTTTTGCTTCTTCACTCGGTATCATATCCAAGCTAAGTAGTCTCTGTGGAGTCTTCTCTGTTTCTTTCGCATTCTTTACTTTGTATTTTTAGGACCCTCTTTTCGTTTTATTTTTTATTTTATTTTTTCTTTCCATTTCATGTCTTTTTCTCTGACGAAACATTGTCTGGAATCCCTGCCTCGCCTGCCACTCGCCTGTTTCTTGTCTCTTTCCTTGTCTCTTTTGGTCCTTCATCCTTGGACCGGCCCGTGTCTGTGCCACGTACGGTGATCTTCCCCCCAATGTACTATACTTGTACTTTGTTTTTGTGCAGGTCTCTTGTTTCCAGCTTGCTCTCGTTCTTGATTGCCGTCTTCAACGGTGATCTTCCAAAGCACAAAAGCCTCAATAAAGTAGTCTTTCGACGTAAGATACGTCTTACTTTGCCTGTTCATGGCAGGGGCACCAATTCCGGTCGACGACGTTGCGTTGTATGGGGCAGCATTTGGTACGGAGAACGGAGCAAAGAGCAGCGCTAAAGCAGCCCCATCTCATGCAGTGTGGCACACCGCAGACGACGTGCCCTGGTCCGCCGTTGCCCAAACCCTGCAAGCCTGCAAGCCCTTCACAACCAAACCAGGAGCGCTGGAGCGAAGAGAGGGTGAAAATCGAAAAAAAAGTTCATTTGAGCCCACAACCATAAGCCGAACGGCGATTGACTCAGGCGGTATTGGTGCCGGCGGGCGCCAGCAGACCCGCTAAGGACTGCAACGGAATAAGTGTCGCAGGCGATCCTAGGACGGACGCAGACGCTTGCATTGGTAAAACTTGCGCTTGCAGGTGCAGCCTGCAAGTTTTCTCGGGTGTGGTGGGGGGTTGGGGGGGCCATGTAAAAGGTTCCCAGGGCGTACTTTCGGCACGGAAATTTCATGACGTCGCTGCTGTTCTCACCGACTACTCCGTACTTGTGCTGTTGGCACGCACTGACAAGCAAAGCGCCTAGCGCATGTGCTTCCGTCGCGCCTTCCTAGCGCAGCCCACCAGTTGGGGTTTCTAGCGGCCCTGCTGGACCGTTAACAAGGCAGGCACGTTGTTGGGGTAGGTAGCGCCTGCTGCACGATGGAGCATCTGCATAGGCATGTCTAATCAACGTGTCTCATTGCTCCCCTCACCAAAAACGCTTGCTGGCTCGCATGTGGTCTCTCACATTCCTCTTATTTTCCATTTTTCATCCTCCTACGGCGCCCTGCCATGTCATACGCCCGCTCGGCTCCCTTTTCTGTCAGGCCCATCTGGACTAGATCCGACCAAATTCCGTATTCAACGTCTGCACCGGCCTCTTGCGATCCACAGACCGCACATGGTGGATTGGACGGGGCATGGACTTGATGGGCACGAGCAAGGGTGCCTGGCAGTGTGCCCGCCGAAGCAGGGAATCAGAGCGCCAAGAACCCAGGGAAACCACACATACTTCTTCATAACGCATCGCCGTGTGCGAGCGCCAATACGGCAAACTCGTCACAGCTTTGCTCAGTGACCGTCGTTGTAACCCGCACCCATAAATACGCCTTGAAGATACCTGCTCCCCTTTTGATGCTGCGGAGCACGTTGTCTCCCTCTTGTCTCTCGTTCCTACCCTCCTTCTCCTCGCCCATCCAAGCACATCCTCCACTACCCCTGTCTCTCTTCCCCCACTAGCCATCCAGTTACGGGTCGTGCTTGCCCATTTTACCGCAACCCCCCTCCTTCTCTATTTTGAGATTTTCTCCTCCCTAAAAGTAACCTTCAAAACATCTCCATGATAGGCGGTCAGTAACTTACTTGTAACGAGAAATTTACCAGTCGTTCTTCCCTCTTCGCTCACCCTCGTGCTCCCGGGAGAATCGCGACTGCCTAAAAGAAAACTGTTGGCAGGGTATCACTTGACCGGCGAAGGGAAGGAAGGAGCATCATTCTGGCCTAATCTCGAAACGGCAGGGACAAGCCAACAAGCAAACCCAATCCAACAGCTTTGGCGGGCCAAAGATCCAAAACAAGCACGACTCTCTGGGGACAGACAAGCAAGCCGCCTGAGGCGGTTTATTCTTGGCTCTGTTGGCACCTGAGCTGGGCGTTCCTCCATGTTCCTCCCGCATCTTACTTCTCTTCCCCTAATATCCTATATTCCTACTTTAGACAGGAGCTACAACCTTTGCCTCCTTCGCCCGATCCTTCCTTTTTCTGTGTCTCTCTTTCCCTTTTTCATCCCTTGGCCCTTCCTTGTTGGGCCTGTTTGTCTTTCCTTGACTTAGCCCAACCCCATTTCCAACCCGCCTCTCTGTTGGTAATTCAGGGCTACAAGCGGGCTCTGGCGTTTCTGTTTCCAGCAAAGCGTCTCCCTCCCGTTGCGCCCCCCCTCTTTCCTTCCAAGCCTTCTCTTTTAGCGGTAGCCCCAGTGTAACGGGCTCCGCTCGATGCTCTTTGAGTGACAGCCAGTGGGCTGAGCATGACGGTGGTCACAACTTGAACATTTTGGAAGGAACGTTGACCACACCTTCTCCATCTCGGTCCTTTTGTTTTTCTTCCTCTTCCTTTCACATCACATTGTTTGTCTCTTTTCTCTTTTCGTTTCGCGATTTGCATTTCCTCCCTTTCCCTTCATCCAGCACAACACATCGCGTTTTTTGTCGACTCGGAATTCGGTTCGCATTGCTCGCCAGAGATTCTGCTGTCTCTCATCGCTTCCCCTCTTCATCCGTGCACCACCGCGCCCATTTCGCCCATACCTCTTATGTCTCGGCCTTTTTCTCTTCTACATCCCAGCCTCTACGGCTAGGGCCTCGAGCGACCGACATCGACTTCAGACTCGGCCTCGATAGCGATTCGACGCCGCAGAAAAGCGGCAGCGACGACAATAACGAGCAAAACGACGACAGCACCTGCCATTGCGACGACATTGACAATCGTAATAGCGACGACGACACGACAGCGGCAGCACCGGCTGTCGCCGAAGTGGCAGTGGGTTGTGCAAAACGCCGCACACCTCGCCGGCTTCATTGCTTTCGTCGTCCTCTTTTCACCCATACCCCTTCTTCCCACACGACTATCTTTCTTTACCAACCGCTATGGAGCAACCGGTCGTTCAGATGCACCACCAGCCGGTGCCGTCTCGACGACGGTTCGAGCCTCTGATGCCCTTCCACGCCCATCTCCGACCCGGCCAGTTTGCCGCCCTCCAACAGCAACTTGACTTCCAGCAACACCATCAACCACAAGCGCAGCAGCATCATCCTTTCCAAAACCACCACCAATACCTATCTCAGAGCCGTGCCGCACGCCCACAACAAGGACAACATGCAGGCCCTTCCGACGGTCTTGCTCAGACCTTTCCGATTCGAAGCTCACATCCCGCCAGTCCCTCGACCAACTCACAAGCAGGCCATCTTCTCAATGCACAGCTTCACGGGCAGAGTCGACATCCCTTCGCATCGTCATTGAACACCACTCACAGCCAGGAACACCACCTACGCCGAAAAACACCCAACGGAACGATCGATGCCGGCTACGACGGCTCCCCTGTTGGTCTCGCGACTGGACCCCCGCCTCCCAAACACATGGCCCTACCCGCGTCACCTGCCATATTTCCAACACCGTTCGTTCAGCAGACTGGGTCAGCCCAGGACATGCAGTCCCAGCAGGCCTTCTCTCGAACTCCGGGGGCAGGTGCCTTCTTGAACCAGAACGGCGGTGGCCAACAACTTTCTTCGTCCGTGGGCGGTCGGCAGTTCTTGATTGGGAACAACGCAGCACCGCTCGCCAGCGCTGTTGCTGCGGCTACTTCGGCAAACTTCGACAACGCGATGGTAGACCAGGCCGCTCAAATACAGTCAGGACTGTCGTTCGCCCAGCAATTTCCAGTCAATGGCGGCATCAATCGAGTCAACAATCTCACCATGCAGCCAGTTTTCTCACCATCGTATCAGCCATCTCCCGGACCGACGTCGTTCAACACATCCAGTTTCGACCGGCAACCCCTTTGGCCAGACAGTGTATTACTGCAGGGGTATCAGCCGCAGCTTCAGGTTCAGCAGCAACAGCAGCAACCACACCTGTTCCCGTTCGCCAACATGGGTAACATCAACGCGGGTAGCAGCCTGAACGGCAGCATCGCCACCAATAACAATAGCGGCATCGGCAACTACAGCTTTGTTCCGCAAAATATTGCATGCGACAGCGCTTTTATATCTGCCGCCCAACCCATGTTCTCTCCCCCAGGCCTCAACAATGACGGCATGCATCACACGGTCATGTCCGGACAGAAAACCGCATCTCAGCTTTCTTCGTCCGTCCCGCAACGGCACATGGGCATGAACATGCACCCCCACAACATACACGGCCAGGAAAGCATCAACCTAGAAAATCTGGACACTCGGCAACCCGGTGTGCTACCATTCTTGATGCATGCCGTGGGATTAACATCGGGCTCAGCTTCGCCGATGAGGGCAGATATGCCCGCACACATCAAAGACGCGGCCCTGAAATTCGCCGAAAATACGTACGCCAATCTCGTGCTGCATCTCTCACAAACCAAAAAGTCATTTAACGGACGGCCACTCCCCAATCTCCATGCACGCCCAAGGCCAGCAACGGTTTCGAGGCTAGAGCAGCTGAAGCAGATGCAGCTTAAGCACAGACAGTCACAGCATGCTGAGGCACAGGGTCTGTCATCCAACCCTGGCCAAGATCATTTCGCTGCAGCGGCAGCAAATGGCGGGAATCAGATCCAAACCTTCCAGTCTCATATGCGTACACCCTACGGTGTCCATATTGCTCAAAACCCGGCAGATGCATTCTCGATGCACGCGCCGCTGGTTTTGCAAGCCAAAGACGTACTAGCGCTCCTTTCAACGATCTGTGAAGGGAGCTGCTGGACATGGGTGGAAGGGATGAATATGGGTGCTTGCCTGCACTACGCACTTGAGCACTTTGAACAGGCTCTTGAGTGGTTCAAGAGAGTCTTCACTCTGCAGCCGAATCATGTCGAGGTCTTGTCAAACATTGCCGCTACTCTCTTTTGTATGGGCCGCCGCGAAGAGGCCGTCAAATACTGGTTGCGGGCCATTCACTCAAAGCCCAGCTATTTCGACTCCTCCGAGCACCTCATCGGCATCCTCTCCACGGAGCACCGTCACCGTGAGATCGTGGAGATTGTCAAATATGTACAAAGTGCCCTGCGCCTACCGAGTCCTAGTGGTGCTACCGCCACCGAGAGCGCAACCCCGAGCGGAGCCACAAAGCGGACCGACCTCGAAAATGATGCCTCCGACGCGGCGTCTTCGGCTTCCAGATCTGGGGGCTCGTCATCAAAGTCGGCAACCGAAGACGTCCCAATGATGTCTAAGGACGCATCGAGCTCCGACACATCACAAGCCGGTTTTGGCTCCAGCGGCTACGCAATCCCAGGCCATGACACCGGTCGGATGCTTGGGCTTCTTCACGCCAAGGCTAACAGCCTCTACTTGATGAAGGAGATGAGCGCTGCATCGGAAGCCTACGAAGAGTGCGTGCTGGTCGGCGTAGGCCGCCCTTTCCGCAGTATACAAAACCTTATTCTTCGGATCCGCACCGCCCTCTCGCCCGAAGCACCGCAAACTGGCCCTCGGTCGTACTTCTCGCGGCCGTCGTCCGGCCCCCCTCTTCTACCTCCCGAAGTAGCCAAACTAACGGCGCGGCGGGCATTCCCTTACACCAACGGTCAGCTACCTGGCCTGCGGTACGTTTTGGGCTACCAGCACAAGAAGGCCGCTTTAACAGCAACGAGTAACGCTCTTCTGTCTATGGCCAAGATTCTGCAGGACGGCATGGCAAGCAATGGCTGCCTGGCACAGGGGTCGAACGGCCAATCAACGGCTGTCGGCGATATCTTGTCTTTGTACTACTTGTCAATGTCCATCCAGGAAAGCCCGTCCACGGCGAACAATGTCGGTATCCTCCTAGCCAGCATTCAGCAATCGGCGAAACCTGCGAGCGTGCAAAAGCAGATCCAAAATGCACCTCAACAGCAGCAGCAGCAGCAGCAGCAGCTTCAAATTGCTCGCAAGAACTCGCATCAACTGGCCCGGCAGCCGAACTTGTCTCAAGCGCAACCAACTTCCAGCAGTACGGCGACTGTCACATCTCACGCAGTTCCGTCCGGTATCCCCCCAGATAGCAGTTTAGCGCTGGCTTTCACCTACTACAGCTATGGTTTACAGCTCGATCCGAAGCACGTCCATCTCCACACGAATCTCGGAAGCTTGCTGAAGGATGTCGGCCAGCTGGACCTTGCTATCAAGATGTACGAACAAGCAGTGGCATGCGACGGCAATTTCGACATTGCTCTTACAAACCTTGCCAACGCCGTCAAGGATCGTGGCCGCTCTGGTGAAGCCATCACGTACTACCGCCGTGCTGTCGTCGCCAACCCAGAGTTCACGGAAGCCGTCTGTGGACTGTCTACAGCACTCAACTCGGTCTGTGACTGGGCTGGCCGCGGTGGCGTGGTACTCTATGGTGGACGCTACGACCGCTGGCATGTCGACGATGATGGTATGCTGCGGGACGTCCGCCAACACGGCCGCGGTAGTGGTCTTATGAAGCGGGTCGTGGACATTGTTGCTCGCCAACTCGATGAGGCTTCCATGTGGGGCCGCGGCGTTCTGCACGAGAGCTCCATCGCCATGCTCGCCTGCCAGATGAAAGAAGCCATGGGCACAGCCGACCGACACCTCGAGGACCAGGGCGACAACATGGATGTCACGGCTGAACTGCAAAAGTGGGCGGGCCAGCCTTGGGAGGGCTCTCGCGTTCTTCGCCTGATCGAGCGAGCTACGCGAGTTGTTATGTATCGCTGGTACTGCGACCGCTACATCCGTGGCAAAGAGTCACCTAATGGATACTCGAGGCCTCGGCCCCCTGCGAGCCTTGCTGTACCCGGTGCCCCAACGGTGCTTCCTTTCCACACGTTCACGTGCCCGCTACCGGCTAAAGAAGTGCGCCTCATTTCGCAGCGTAACGCTCTTCGAATCTCATGCAACACTCTTCGCTCTCCATGGCTCTCCGGCTCGGTCTACCCGCCGCCTGCTCCTCCACAGCCGCAGCTCAACATCGGCTATATCTCCTCCGACTTCAACAACCATCCTCTGGCTCACCTGATGCAGTCCGTCTTTGGTTTCCACAACCCCACGCGGGCCAAGGCATTTTGCTATGCCACCACGCCGAGTGATAAGTCGCCGTATCGGGAGAAGATTGAGCGGGACTCGCCTGTCTTCCGTGATGTGACCAACTGGGCTCCGGAGCGCCTCATTCAGCAGATCATCCAGGACGGCATCCACATCCTGGTCAATTTGAACGGCTACACCCGTGGTGCGAAGAACGAGATCTTTGCTGCCCGGCCCGCACCGATTCAAATGGCTTTCATGGGTTTCGCCGGCACGCTCGGTGCCGAGTGGTGCGACTACCTCCTCGCCGATTCCACAGCCATTCCATCGTCCACACTGCGGCCTTGGCGTGGCAATGTCAGCGTCAGCGACGTGTTCCGTGACGAGGCCGAAGTCGACACGGAGAAGTGGATCTACGCCGAGAACATCATCTACTGCCGGGACACGTTCTTCTGTTGTGATCACAAGCAATTCGCCGACGCCAGCGAACGGGCAGTAACGTGGCAAGACGAGAAGCAACGTCGTTGGAAGATGCGCAAGGAGATGTTCCCCAGTCTGTCGGACGACACGATCATCCTAGGGAACTTCAATCAACTCTACAAGGTAAGACAAATCTGGCGTTTTTTATTTTTTACAAATATGGATCGAAAGATGACAACAGGGTTGCTAACAAAGTGCCACTAGATCGATCCAACAACGTTCCGAAGCTGGTTGCGCATTCTAGCCAGCGTGCCCAACGCCGTCCTTTGGTTGCTCCGGTTCCCTGATCTAGGCGAGCCGAACATCAGAAAGACCGCGCTCAAATGGGCTGGCAAGAGTGTCGCAGACCGCATCTTCTTCACTGATGTCGCGCCCAAGGCACTGCACATCAACCGAGCGCGTATTTGCGATATCTTCCTCGACACGCCAGAGTGCAACGCACACACGACGGCTGCGGATGCGCTGTGGTCCAGCACGCCTCTCTTGACATCACCACGCTACGACTACAAGATGTGCTCGCGCATTGGCGCGTCGGTCTTGAAGGGTGCTCTGCCCAAAGATGCCACCGGCCAGCAAGCAGCGGCCGAGCTGATTGCGGAGGATGACGACCATTACGAAAAGATGGCCATTAAACTCGCCAGCGGCATGACCTACCGCCAAGCCGCGTGCGACGACGGTGTAGGGACATACGGCGAAGGCAAGGGCCGTCTCGCCGACCTTCGCAAAATGCTTTGGGAACACAAATGGGAGTGCGGTCTATTTGACACCCGCCGATGGGTGTCAGACCTTGAAGATGCCTACACAGAAGCCTGGCGCAAGTGGGCGAACGGCGAGCGTGGAGATATCTACCTCTGAGGACATTTACGAGGACATTTACGGTCATCTTTCATCTCTGCTTTTTCCGCTCCCACTTTCTCTTTCTATTTAGACATTATTGTCTTTTACATTGTCTCTCGGTTTCCTCCGGGTGACAACACTTGTGCTTATGGCGATGCTTTTTTATCCTTACTTTTTCTGTTGGTATGGGATTTTCTTTGGTGCGAACAACTGGAGTCTCGTCGACACACACGACACGGTTCATTGGAACGGAATAACGAAAGCCTTCTTTTATTGATCTTGGGAGCGTTTCTATTTTTGGCCTAGAGCAGGCCCACGGACTGCTTTTCTTTTCGATGGCAAGATAGAGCACAGGCGTATTCATGTACAGGCTTTCCCGCAACATTGCCCGGAGCAAAACGGCCACGATGTCATGTTTTCTTTTTTACTCATCTTATTCATACGGATATTCTGGGTGTTTGGGCTTTTCTTTTCTTCTCCTTTCTGCGTTTATTTACCTGGTGTCGTCGCTGGTTTTTGTCTCATTTGGGAAGACAAAGTTACCGCAAGTTGGTCCCCTCCATCCTAGCATAATCAAATTCATGGCCACAGAAAGATAGAGGACACATCTCTGTCTTTCTCTGGCCCCATTTGGGCATCAATTTTTATTCTCGCCTTTCTTTGTTTGCTGTGTAAATCCTTTGCCAGTTGCCATGCATGGTGTGCCACCGTTATTCGGCTGGGAGAGTCACGGCAGCCCCAACGTCGGCTTTTTTTTATCGTTTTCATGTTCCAGCCCACCCCCGTGTCTCCGGTCTCTCAATCTCAACTGGACGACATGCGTCGTTACCAATCCGTGCGCACCAAGAGTGCCATCGCAGCCCTCTGGGCACTGTTCGTAGTTGTGAAACGCCGGTCTCACGGAGGCCAACGCCTCCAATGATTACACTTGAAAAGGGGTGTGTATTGTTTTTCCTCTCATGGCTTTCGTTGCACCGGCCATCCTTGTCTTTCCTTTCTCTTTTCTTTCCTATTTCCATTTTGACATCTTCCATCACCGTTTTCTTTTTCGTCAAAAATGGCCTACTCTCCTTATTTCCATGTGCCTCCTCGCCGATGTCTTGTCTATCCACACCAACAGCAACGAGCCGGCAAACGGGGTTGTACGGTGCTCACCTCGTTCTCTCCTCGAAAACGGCCGTTTCCTTTTCTTAATTTTTTTTACCATGTCCGGCAATTAACAGGGACAAGGGTTGTTCTCAGTTCTCGTAGCCACCACCATCACAAACATTAGACACTACTCTGCCGTATTTATTCGTAAATTATCCTTCTCGCACACCCACTCCATGCTGCCTCCATGCTGCCCCTATCTCCCCCCTCAGCACAACAAGAAAGAAAGAGAGCGATATATGCACGAGGCGTACATGTGGCACATATTTTTTTCCCGTGCTGCGTTACGCCCCCCTAAGATACAGGGGGAAAAACAAAACAACGCGAATGCAAGGGGGGCAAGACGACCAGGGGAATCTGCCTACCTCTTCACCGAAACGAAGGAGCACAAAAAGCCACTGGAGCTCTTACAAATTCAAAGGTGTTGTAGGACTGGTGAAAAAAATTATGGAATAAAGTTGAGAAGACAGCCGGCCTGTACGACTAATTCATCGAAAGGTCCAAGTAGATTGGCTGATTAAACAAATACTCCCAGCTGTAAACATGTCCGATTAAGGGGTGCTCCCTTTGAACAACAATACGTACTCATACGACGAAAAACGGAATGAGGGAAGAATGACGTGAAATCAAAAGTGCCAGGGATCGGAAGAAGGGAGTTAAGGAACTTGCGGTATGTGTGCTCGACTGGTGATGTACTTCTTGCCATACCTTACATTCAGCTTCCCCATTCTAGTCTATCTCCTTGCCACTCACAAGCTGGGCCGCAGGACAGCCCTGATCCGTGTCCATTGGGGCATGCAAGATGCAAGATGCCCCCAAGCTCGAGCCCTCGTACCTCGTATACATCCCTTCCTACCATCTCTCCTGAATATGCAAGATGCCCCTTGAACGATTGTCGTAATGGGGACACCAGTTTAGCTGAAGGATTTGTCTTTCCTCCCCTCCAGGTCAAAGAGGACCACTTGGTTGGGGGAAAAGGAGCTTCGTGCTAAACTCTAGGACAATATCGTCGTTGTTTTGACGAGAATACCACTTTCCGCATCGTCGAAACAGAAGGGGGGAGACGCCAGGAATCTCATGCACGGAGCGCTCTGCAGGGTGCAATTTCTCATGATTGCGTTCTAGACCATCAAAGTACACAAGAAAGGGAGAGTTGGCGAGAAGCGAAGGAAGATACAAAAAAAAAAAAGAAAACACGGAATTACAGGCATGGAAGGGGGCAGTCGGATGGCGGTTGTACATCCGGACCTGACTTTTTCCACATGCCCCCCTTGCCATCTTTCATCTGCTTTCTGTTTTTTTTCATCATTTTCTTCTTTGCTTCGCTTTTCAAGAATCATCGTCGATACGATGGGTCCTCGGTGATAGAGGAACAACACCCCCCCTGTTGACACGCAACGTTATTCAAAAATCCTCATGCCCGGCGGTCGGTCAGGGAGCAGCGAGGGAGGTTTTGACTTTGACCGTTTTCAGGGCGTTTATGGGGTGTAATACCTCTGGTTTGCGTTCCATGCTCCCTTTCTCTTCTCTTTTCGTTTCCTTTTCTTCTTTCCTTTTCTCAGGAGAGGACGGGCCCGTATTTACCTCTATTGGCCTCCGCTGGTGAATATTATGTTGTCTGCCGCGTTCGGTTCAGCTCCTGTCCGCATATTGGCGAACGTGTCTCAGCTCTTCGGTTTGTTTGCGTTTGCATCGAAGACACTTCGAGGGGTGCTGGAGATAGAGAATGCGGAAGAGAGAGGAGACTCGTCTAAGGCGTTAGCTTTTCCCACTGGAAAGAGGAATAAGTGGTTTGATGGAGGTACACCAAAGAAGTTTGTAAGGCCTAGATGTTGGTCTAGATGTTTGGCCTGAAGAAAGATCGCAACTATAAAACAGCGAGAGGGAAATGGTTAGTTAAAGTACCAATTAAGCGTCATATTTGAGGGCAGGGAGAACGAGGAATTGTTGTGGCGTGTGTTATTTCCATTCCCTTTTGATTGTTTGATTCTGGCACCGTCGGCTTCGACGGAATCGGTAATGGCTTTCAACAGGATGGCTTCTTCCGCCAGGTCAGCTCTTTCTCGAGTCTCACCAACGTTCCGTGTTCCTGACCAATTCATGGTTGGATATAATATAGGTGGAGTGTGAGGTGTGAGGTATCGTGGACGGAGCCACATCGCAGTTGCAGAGACACCGGAGTCCCTCCACGAGACACATGTCCATTGATGGCGCCTGCGCGTGCGCGCGCTATCTTTGTATTGATGATCCCCGATGTCCGCGACTAGCAGCCCTCCCAGGAAGGTTGGGCCCGAGTTCCCTTGCCCAAGGACCCTTGGATGGCCTAAGCTCCGCGTGGTTGAGGTCGGGCCTGGCACGGTGTTGGCGGGACGCACCGTGCAGCCTCTGTCGAGAGAGAGACCGTTTTCTGGCGCAAACGGGGAGAATGGGCGACTCAAGTAGTGATGGGGGGGAGAGGGGGCGTGCAAGATGCGAGATGGTGGGCGGCATAGCGGCGCCCTTCTTGGGTCTTACCAGCCTTGACTTGTTAAATTGGGTGTGAGGTTGCGTGTCCATCGGACGTCGAATAACGATTTTCATTCTCCCCACCTACCCAGCACTCCTAGATGAAAATAAAATTTCAGAAAAGTTCTTTTGTTATGCTGTGAGCTCCATGGAGGCTCGGCGATGTCCTGTTTCTTGGTCAGACAGTCAGTCTATTGCTACCGGTTTGTTCGTCTTCAGCTCCTGTTGACCCTTCCCTTTTCTCCTTTCCCTTTTCGATCGTTATGTGCGGAGAAGTAGGGAGGGCAGCCCACTGTTCCACTCCGTCCTCGATCTCTCTGCCACGCCTGAGTAGCGTCCTGTAAGTAAAAGCAAGGACCCTCTTGTTCGGTGAAGCAAGAAAAACCAGGCCCCATTGAGAACCCCGAATATGCAGACCCAACGGAGGGACAGACAGTATGCATGCCCACCCTCCCTTCCTCTTTGCTTTTTGCTCTCCCCTTTGCAAGCCTTTCCCTTTCCTGCCCTGCATTTTACCGTTTCTGGGGCAGCGCCCGTTTGGGAGGTGTGGTAGACGGCGCCTATTTTGCACGCCGAAGCCATTGTTATTTTCTTCTGAGCTTATTAGCGCCCATAGCTTGCTTGTCGTTCAGAGGCCCATAGCAATATTTCCGTTGATTCTCCTGCAAGTTGGTCTCATAGCTTCTCTCTCAGAACATGCACATCTCCTGTGGCGCCCCCCTTCTCCGCAGGGGCTCCAAGGTCTCTAGGGAGCTTTAAGCGAATGATGCATCCCGAACATTGAGACATCCCAGGAAACAGAAGCTAAGGGCAGTCGATGCTGGGGCGGCCTCCTTTGCCATGGAACTAGCTTCTGGTTCGGAGAATACGGCAGCATCGGAGGACCGATCTCTTAACTTTCGGCAAGGGGGAGCAAATTGAGGCAGTGTTGCCTGACTTTTTTGCTTTCTTCTTCTTTTTATCCCGTTTTCGTGGGGAAGGTAAGGAGCGATGACGGAAATACACCGTCATACGTGCAGGGATGTCCAGATTTGGGGGAATGGGACGGGCAGAATCCGAAGGTCAAGTGACGGGTCCAACGTATCAATATGTTCGAGCGGGTCAATGGTAAACAGGCGGTATCGCGAGAGAGAGAGATAGGAGGGCTATCCACAGTTTGGTGTAGGCGGGAGTGAAGGGAGAGCGGGAAACGGGCGACAGGAGCAAAAACTACGAGACGGTAGGGTGGAGTTGAAATACAAACGGTCTGGTCTCTGAAAATGGAAGCGGTTATTTCAGCTTCACAAGTTTTGCTCGTACCCAGCTCGTAGCTCGTATATGCTCTCGTCAAAAAGGGAGTGCTCGTGGAGGAGAGGCAAGAAGCTACGAAGCGAGAGTGTGACCGGCGAGCAGACGAGAGACAGTGGGCACGGGTGTGTGAGACAGGTAACAGCGTTTGTGGTGGACACGAGCTTTCATGGAGCCAGAGGCAGTTTTGTGGAGGAAGAAACATTATTGAGCAACTGGCCAGGCTCGGATGAGACATCCAGGGACCAACATGCCGTCTTGCCAAATTTGCAGAGAAGGGAAAGAGCGTTTCTATAGAGAACGGCAACCGCAGGGCGACCGGCAGGCCAAGTCGTGCCTGCCTTCTGTCTACGCCGTAACTTGCATCACGATGCACCCGTAGATGCCAGCAGTTATCAACAAAGTCCGGTGTGGAAGGGACGACCGGAGGGTGCGCAGGAAGAAAGACGCATAGCACGTACATATGTCGTACGTAAACAAAATAATTTTGAACTTGGCGTGCATCGTAGTTCCTCCCGCCAAGCACGCAGCCTTATGATTTCTTTCCAATTCCGAATTTCTGTCGTATTTATACGTACGCCTTGAACACGCCGAGTCAAGGGCGGGTTTCTGGAGCTAAGCTAATGTTTACGCCTTGCCTGCTGAGTCCGTCAGGTCCGCAGGTGCCTTATTACCTCTCCCTCGCCTGTTTTTCTTGTCCACGGCGGGAAGCTTGGACGGCAGTTCCGGTGTGGGTCGCGCTTTCCTGATTCTTTCGAATTCCTAGACACGAAAAAGCAAACAAACGGAAAGAGCAAAGGGCGCCAAAAGTGAGACATTTGAGGCAGGTACACAAAAGGGGAAAGAACTTGCGTGCAGAAGAAATCAAAAGTAGAGAAAAATAACGTGTAGGAAAGGTGATTGGAAAAGAAAACAAATGAAAAGAAACACAACCAACAAACACGAAGAAGAAAGCAACATATCTCGGCTCATGATCCGATAACGGGAGACATGCGGCAACTGCGGAATGCAGAATGCATTGCAGAACCAAATTGCCATGCGTAGGAGGCAACAAAAGACTCGCTTGAACAGTCGATGTATCAGAAAATCAACACAACATAAGTCAAGACATGATAGCTTGCATGCGCAACGCAGGGAGAGGCCACCTCCTCTCCGCTTTGCTGCAGTCGTTGCTCTTCATTGAGGCCGCGGGTCAACATCATGAAACTTCCAATTTACCTCGTATGGACTTGCTGCAACACCGGTTGATATTAAGCCTGGGCGTCATTTTCGATGGCTCGTGCCTCCCTTTTGGTCAGACAATACGTGGATGGTCGCTGGTTTTCTGCGTTGCGGGGCACGGTTTGTTTATACAAGTGTTTCTATGCGTCCAAATAGTATCCACGGAATGGGTAACTGAAATCCTATCCGTCTGGCAGACTGCAGGCCCTCCTGGCAATGGAAGAAAAGCAATGTGCGCTGTAAGATACTTTCTCTATCTCTCATCTGCGCTCGGATATCGCTCGCTTTCTTTTGCCCCGTTTGCTCTATTCCGTGTCTCTGCCTGTGTAATATATTAATGTGACTTAAGAAAGGTGAATAAACGCAGGCCATAAATAAAGTGAGAGTCAAGCAAGGGTGACGTTCCTTCAGGGCCACATTCCCCAATACGGTATACTCGGGGCGTCCGTCGCCATACGCGTACTCGCTTAAGCGAATACTCCGTTCAGCGCGACGATGCCCCATACTATGCGCCGCACATCGTGCCCTCCCTTCTTGAGGTGAGCCGCCTGCCTGGTGAGGTTGGCATGACGGAATTGACCTCGAGAGTGTGCCCGATTCCGATCGAGGCGTCCCCCTGTCGAGAGGCAGGAGCCCCAGAGGCCGCCTCCGCAACATTAAAAAACAAAACTGCACCACGGCCTTCCCTCTTCTGTCCATCCCAGGGTCAACAATAAAAGTTTCTTCGCCCGTCACGCCGGCTAAACCGACTGGACAGCGCCTTCGTCCTGAGCTTTGCCCGTTACAGAGCAGCCCTTACACGCATTAGGTTGTTCTGCTCCCGTTTGGGTGGTTCAGGCCACTCCCTGGTCCTGGGCAGCCTCCTTCATCCTGGCAGCCCAATAAAACGGAGCCGTTTAGGTCGGCGAGCCCCCCCCTTCTGTGCCTTTTTGACGAAGAAAAGGGAAGGAATTGAGAGCAAAAAAAAGAAAGGACAAGTACGATGTAGCAGTGTCTTACCCCTGTTGGGGCCACCATTGGGTGACATGAAGAGAAAGAGCTCCGCCAAAAAGAAATCACACATCGTGCACTAACAACAAAAGTACGTTGGGATATTTCGATATGCCTTCTCACTGGCTTGCTGGTCGAGACATTGGCACACACACACACACACACACACACACACAACCGAAAAAGCAAACGGCCAACGCGCGCGGCCCCACTGTCTTGGCTTTTTTTTTTTTTTTTTTTTTGGGCACAGGCCTGCATGTCAGACACCCACCAAATCACCAAAAGTTCTCCACCTAAATTCAACGACGCACAGTTAGCGTGCATGCAATGCAGCCAAATGGTGCTTTCTGTCGTGCTGTGGGATGCTTGGGAGCTTGGGTTCAGCTGGTCCTGCCACACTTCCTGTCGCTTGGAGCGGGTAGCGTTGCACTTTCTGCCGGTCGACGGGACCCAGGGAAAGGGAGGAGGTTGACGGTTGGCCAACCGCTGGCTAGCGTTGGTGACCCCTGAACCGTTTTTGGAACAACGACCGTTCCCACTTACACGAGAACAGCTAAAAAAGGGTTCTGACGACACATATCGAAAAGAACGTCACAGGCAGGTAATGAGAAACAAACAGCTGAGCTTGTGAAGGAAAGGCGGCATGTCTGACCCAATATGACACACAAAGTGAAATGAAAGAAGCAAGAGAACTGATCGGGTTTGAATTCATCACTTTTTTCGCGTTCTACATATTCTGTTTTTCTGTTTTTTTTTGGTCTATTTTAAGCGCCCACCAAAAACGACAAATTTTTGTATTCATCAAGGAGGCTCCATCCCAGAGCTGTCACAAAATAAACCAAGCCACGTCCCTATGAGACTCCATAAGGCCAAAGGCCAGTGGCGAAAAACCAAGGCAAGCAATTCGTCTTTTATGCACGTAGACACAATAGACAGAATAGCAGAAGAGACACATCACAAAAAGAGATAGAAGGGGTAAGGACCGTAAAACTTGTACCAAATTGTAAAGCGCTCGTACAAAAAGAGTCTTCCGCAGTGTTCGGAAGCACTACACGGATATATAGCCCGAGTGACTGTTTTCTTGTTCGTTCTTTATCATATTTTTTTGTTTTGTGATTTATGACGGATGAGAGCGAAAAACACAAGGGCTTGCATGACAATACAGCGTTCCGGTTGTTCCTGTCTTGCTCACTCCTGTTGGAAGACTCTTGACGAGTCACTAGTCGACACACACGTTAGCATGCCTTAGGGAATAGATCGCTTGTCATTGAACCACGACAGGCGAGAAAAGGAGGCCTACCATGACAGCCACGCGTATGCGTACAATGTGCAATACGAAGTATGGGCAGCTGATTCTCTCCTTCCAGCTGCAGTGTGAGGTGTTTATGCAGCGTCGTTTTTTTCTGCATATGACAACGCTTTTTTTGCATCACCCGTGTTACCGGCCCAAGGAGCGATGGAGGGTACACTTCATCCCGCTTCGTCGGGGCTGTCATGGCCGTCATTTCACAAGCGTCCGTTGTGAACAGACCAATCATCCTGTCGTCTGGCCATGTCCAGGTTTGTTTTCGAAACGAGGCGTGCAGCCTTTTCTGTCCGTTTCTAGTCTACACCGGAAATCCCTTGCATCCTCGCTTCACTTGCATCATCTTCATGCAACCTGACCAGCCCTCTTCCCACCTTGTCGTGGTATTTTTGAGCTGTCGTGGGTGTCGCGAGTCTGCTGAACAACCCCGATTGGGATACGATCCGCTGACCCCTGCGTTGGCAAGGTGTGGAAGTGTTGTATGCTTGGTTCTTTTCGGTTTCTATGTCCTTCTTTTCAGCTTCCTTTTGTTTTCGTTTCTCCTCTCAATTTACAATTTTTCTGGGACCTTGTATTGAATTCGCGTGGGTGAGGGTTTCTTGCGTCCTCTCTTTGGTCGATATCTCCTTTCGTTCTAAATTAAGGCCCGCCAAAACATCAAATTTGGAGGTAATAATATAAGCACACGAGAACGAGAAAACAAACAGCGAGGTACGGCCGAAAGATGCAACAGGGTGCCGACGAAGAAAAGAAGTGATAGGGGCATTAGATGAGGTTGATGGGAAGAACGTTATTTGAATTTGGGCGTCATTTCTTCAGCCGTAACACACGAGTACTCGGAAAAGGATAGAAGAGACGATGGAATACGACGTAGGGGTGGACGACAGGGAGAGACAGGAACGCCCGTTTGGTTCTTTTCTGTCCGACGCAATAACTGAAAGACCTGAGATTGTGCTTCGTTACGTGTCTTGGGATACGCTGTATCCGCGAGATCGCCTGGGGTCGAACGGCGCATGCAGCGTGCCTGATTCCTGTGCAGCGTGAGATTTTCATAGTGAAAACGGTACGAGTTTAATAACTGGTACTTGTACGCCGTTGTGTCCCATTCATGGCTCCGTCCATGGTTCCGTGTATTGCTCCGTACAACCACCAATTCATTTTCTCTTTCTCTCTCGTATCTCGCCGCCTGCATGCATCCGGTGTAGATTACCGACCCGGGTTGTCTGGCGCCTGCCACAGAGGAATGGTTCTGTTTTTTTCATCAGAAGGCGAAGGATCAGACTTGTCTTTGATTCTCCTCCTTCCCTTACATCGGTTGTGTCCGTATTATTGACAGAATTCCAGGAAAGGAGACAAGCGAGGAGAATGGGCTCGCCGAGAAAACGGGGTTGCCCACGACCGGCGGGCGGCCTCGTTTTGCCTCAAGGGGAGAGAGGAAGGACGAGTTGGAGACCACACGCCATGGGGTGGCCGCGTGAGGTGCTCTTATATGATGATAGTTGATGAATCGCAGTGGCCGGCCACCTGTATAAATAGAGGCACAAAGTTGTTGTTTTTTGAACCAGGTCAATATTTGCCACCGGATATACGCAGAATACAGCTCGTTCCACGAACGGACACACAAGCAAATTTGGAGGACATGCA
The DNA here is from genome assembly GCA_021397985.1 of Sporothrix dimorphospora. Lineage (NCBI taxonomy): Eukaryota > Fungi > Ascomycota > Sordariomycetes > Ophiostomatales > Ophiostomataceae > Sporothrix > Sporothrix dimorphospora. The sequence goes on from WOUA01000079.1 coordinate 20,365, forward strand.
GTAACGACGAGAGTGCTTCGTAGGTCTTACTGTTTATGCTATCTAATCTATGCCGGAGATTTTTGAGCACTTGGCTTCGTAGAAGGCAGTGATTTCAGACAATGTGTGCGTTTACGACCTGGCGCTCTTTTTCCTCTTCAAAAGAAAAAAAAAATGCGGACATGTCACTTTACTAGAGTGTTTATTTGGCATGACAAGTGACAGCATATGATGTGTATGATTTATTCTCCACGAGTAAGTTGAAGAACAGTTGAGTGTTCACATCAGATGCCAAGTGCAGTAATAGGTGCCTCAACATAACCGAGCAATGTATGCTATACCTATGCAGGTAACCAGGGAAGGAACCAGGGCGACACGAACTCATAAAAGCACATATTTCGAATTAACAAGCCGCGGAGCATTGTCTATTTTGGTCTCTCGCTTCTTCGTCTACTTACTCCGTACAAGTCGCGTGTTTATCCTTCTTTCAGATATATGTTTCGCAACGGAGTACGGCCTTCAGCGAGGACAATGAACATAGAGGATCCAATAGAAAGATATCACGAAGTGGCTTTCGAGACCGGCCTTCTGCGGCCCTTTCGCCTGGCTAGACGGCCTGGAGCCGATTATTTCCTAATACTTCTTCGCGGCGTCCCCTTCCCCGAGTCTCCCTTTGCCTCCCTTTGCGTCCCTTTCCCTCCCTTTGCCAGCCTTTGCTTTCCGTCTGTCAACGTGGTCCGTCCGCGCGAGATGGTTCGATAGTCTGAAATAAAGCCGTTCAGGGGAAAAGGGAGAGGGGGCGCGAGGGCGGGTAGGCTGCTGGACGATACAGAAATGCGCTGACCGACCGACGTCTGTTGATTTGACACCGGGAGATAGCCAACACGAACCCAAGGACATTGACATGTCTCTTTCTAGTAACAAGGCGGACAAGCGATGTGGAAGGAAGGAGAAGGAGGGAAACCGACAAAAGCAAAAAAATCAAAAGTAGCAATTCACTTCACTCTCTGCTCTTCAAAAACTCCGGCATAAACTCGTAGTCTTGGGAACTTTCCGCGCAGTCAATGTCCGTTTGGTGGTGTTCAACACAGCGCAGTAGCTTGAGAAGTGCGAAAACAGGGAGATAAGGGAAAACGGGCTAACATGGAGAAGACGATGGGGTGGGACTGTGCATGTCACCCGTTGACAGAAGACGAAGTTGAACATTTTCAATTTTTACAAAGGAGAATGAATTCAACAACAATAATTAAATAAAAGAAGCAGAGGGTGAAGTAAAACAAGAATATCAAGAATGTGAATTAAGATGATATACCAAGCCGCTATTCTTCACCGTCAGGAGACGTAAACAAAGGTTGAAATATTTACAACAAAAAGAGGTTAAATATACATTTAAAAACGGGCAAATTATTAGAAAAAAGAAGAAAATTCAACCAAGTTACGTACGACATCTACTAATTGAAAATATACGAAAGAAAATGAAATTGACAAAATAGGACAAGAAAATGCGATGTAGGAAGGCAATTTGCTGAATCGTCAAACTACCGTGAGTTTTATGTCGTTAAACGTTCCCGTTTTTTACGGTGCATTTTGGTGGGAGGGGGAGACCGTTACGTCGTTGTGACAAGTGCGAAATGTGTGCAGGGCGAACGTTGCAAGTTGACAAGACCCAGCATTCTGGCAGGCGAGCAGCCCCCGGTCGATCTGCCGCCACAGCGGGACGGGGGGGGAGGGGTGCTTGTTGTTGTGCAGCGGCAGGAAATGGAAGAGAGTTGAAGGAGACCCGAAAGACAGAGCGGGAAAAACCCACACTTGCACAAAGCCTGAACGGGCCACACGCTATTGGCTCGTGCGTCTGTTAGTGTGCTCTTTCCCACGCACAGAGCCTCGACGGACCGTGGGGCGGCTACAGGGCCGAGGAGAGTGCAGTTGGGCCCTGTGGAAGGCCCAACCAAATATGCAGCAAAGCGTGCTGGAATGTGCCAAATTCGGAAGGTGAAACGGCTCGTAAACGGCCCAATCGATCTGCTTTGCACAACGCCGCCGGTCCATCTGGACAGCCTTCTTTTGCCACCGCCGTCCTGCGACGAATAGTGCAAGCCATTACGATAGTTTGACGGAATCTATTTTCCATGCTCAACATCGTGTCTTCACATGTTTACTATGTCTCTTGTAACTTGTTCGTTCTTCATCGTGAAATGCATGTAAGCAGACATGTCTGTCCTCGTCTCGATGCCTTGGTGCCTTCAGTGCAAGAGAGCGACTAAGGCGACACTCCCCCACAAGTGAGACATACAGTAATCTTGTTCCTGGACAAAGGGCCGTGGTCTCGACCTCTTTGTGGAAATCTTCAACGCTCGCCCCGGGCGTTGTTGTGCGGAAGAATATTAAGAGCTGGGGCGGCACTTCTTTTTACGGGGTGTGCAACCTATGGGCAGTCTGGGTACTTCGTAGCCTTGTTGTCCTTGTGCATCTGGGCGGGCATCTGGGCATCTGTTGTTTGGTCTTGCCATTCGGTAACGCACATACTCCGCATGTCCTGTCTCAGATACATTTTGGTAAGTGGAGTCTCGTCTTCCCTTTTCTTTGTTCACTTTCATCCCTTGCTGCTTCCTTTTTACACAATTCTTTCAGCTTCAAAGGCCTTGCCTTTTTCCTCTTCTTCTTCGTCTTTCCTTGTTTCCTTTCCTTCTTCTTCGTTCCCCATTCCTCTCTGGATCTGGCCTCAAGTGGACCTCGTCGTCTTCTTGCCATCGTTCTTCCACTTTGCCCTGGGAGACGTGAGAAGATGTGATGTCCTTTTGGCGCTGACTCGAAACCCGGCTTCGTCCCGCTTCTTCAACTCTCGGGTCTTCTCTTTCATCTCATCCCCACGGGAACACGGTGCTCGCTCATCAAGCGAGTCAACGAGGAATACGTCGCACTTGCAAGGCGACGTCCAGCTGTCTGCTGTTTATTTGTATCGGCAGCGGGAGGCCGAGAAGGGAATCGACAAAACGGGCGCCCCCTCTCGACGTCTTGAATATGCTTATTCTCGTAAGATACGAGTTTGCTCGTACGGTCTACACCGCGTAGCAGAAACAGAACAAACAGAATGCGCCGTTCTGCCGAGTGATTCTTTTACGTTTTTTGTCGTATTTCGTATTGTCCTCCCACGCACATCTTGGCTGTTCTTTCTGTGCTGGCAACACAGGCGGATAAACAGGGAGACAAACTCGACAGGTTTCTTTTCTTACTCCTGTATGTCGTAAATTGCCCTGAGCTGCATGCCAACCTGTAAGATTACTCCGAGAGGGGTGGTGGTTGGGATGCTGCATTGGTTTTCGGCGTAGCTGGGGGTGTGGTGATAAGAAGGGGACGAGGAGAGTCGGTGCCGCTGTCCGTTAGTTTGGCCCTCTTCAGCGGTCTGCTCGCTGGGAGACGGGCGCTGGTAGCCGTTTAAGGGCGCTAAAACGTAGTTGACAGCCCTCTTTCAGCTGTTGGTGGACCGTTTGGACTTTGGCTCGCTTCCCGATGCAACGGCCAAAACGGCGATGGCACCAGCCACGGACGTGCATCTTGCGATGCACACGATTAATTGTGACTGTTCAAGGGCGGAGAGAAGCACAGACCAGAAAGAAAAAGAAAAGTTCATGATACGAGGAAATTTCAAGATGCAAATAACGCCGTGCCCTGTTCGAGCCTGTGTGCCTGTGTGCCTGTGTGCCTCGGTTCTGTTCTCATTACTCCTCTTCATCGATTATTTGTCATTCTCTGGGCTTCGATGCGGGCTAGAAGATGGGATGACAGCGATCCGGGCCCTTTTCAGGCCCTGGAGCGTTCGGGGCGTTTATTGCGATCTTCGAGATACCACAACCTTGGGGCCGCTCCCCCAAGAGGCCCCAGAGAATCAGAGGGTGGCCGGGAGGATATCGAAGGATCGAATAAAAACGGGCCCTAAAGAAGAAAAAGACGATAAAACCCCCTCCAGAAGTAAAAGAACCCGTCACCACGAGTGCCTGTCAGACGTAATCTTACTTGTCCAGGGAAGATAAAGAAGATAGGCGTTGAACGAAGAAAATAGGGCAAAAAGCCGGCGCCAGAAAAAAAGGAACGTGGTCTCTTGTGAAAAGAGGAGATGGGGGAAGATCAACTGGGTGCTGATCAGCTTGCGTGCCAGATGGGTCAGCGGCCGTATTCCGATGTTACTTGACGCTCGTTCTCGGTGATTCAAAGACGGCAACGGTCGTTGATCGGCCGTGATCGTCTTCTCTTTGGCGATCCCTTTTTGTTTGGCGTTCTTCTTTTTGACGTTCTTTGTTCTCTCCTATGGGCCCAGGGAAGATCGTGGCTGCTCCTGGGGAAACGGTATCTTGCCTCGTACGATACGATTTCGAGGTCATCTGCCACTGCTGTCTGTCATATTGGCTGTCATTCTGCCCTTCACTTAAGACCAGTCCGTCTGTCACGGAAGTAAGATACGTCGTACTTTTGTCAACTAACTTGCACGGAAGTAAGATATGGACTACGCCATCCGCGCCTCTCGCTTTTGGGGGGGAGGGGGGGACTGGAGCGGCCATAGGCCTTGGCGCCTGGCCAACCAGACGGCCAGGCCGGGCTGCTGTTGGCGTGCCTCGGCCTGGCAGGCACCCTTTGGTAGGCACCGCCAGCCCTTTGGCACTCGCTTCCGTCACTAAAAATGCCCCCCAGCCCCAGCTTGCAGGATCTGGGCATTCATTTGTTTTTCTTTTTTTTTCTTTCGCGGCGCCTGTTGCCGGAGGGCAAGAGCAGCTGAACAGAAACCTTAAAAGTGGAGACGTAGAAAACGACGTTGGAAATAGGGTTTCCCAAAAAGGAAAATGGCGGAAAATTGTGCTGCTGGTCGCTTTGGCGCGGTTGGTGCCACTGGGCTGGGTGGTTGTGGGTGCTGTTGGTTGCGGCAGAGCGTTGAACAGGAAAGTTGGCCCTGGCCGCTTTGGCAGTGGGCACTTGCCAGAACAGCATCTCACGAAAAATGCAATTGCACGGTTTGCTCCTTCCCTGGCCCAGATGCCCATGTCGGCTTGCAACCCTGGTCCGTCCCAGCTCCCTCGTTCTTTCCCAAGAAAGCGTCCAGGGGTGGTCGCGAGGATAGCGCCTCGCTCCTTGGCGCCTGCCGCTCTTTACCTTTTTGCCCTTTTTGTCTATTTTGCAGAAACCTCGTTTTCCTTTTCTGTCCAAGTTGCACATCACGCCGTTCGTCGTTTGGCCCCCTGAGGAACTGAACTTTGCAGGCCCAAGGTGCCTTCGCGCCGTCCTTTTGGGTCGTCCTCCACTCCGTCGTCGTCTTTTGAAGGCGAATTGCAACAAAGGAAGGACGGCCTTTACGAGGACGCGGAACCCAAAGGAGCAAACCAACAAAAGGGATCGGCAACGCCAACAGGAAAACCGTTAAGCCTTTTCTCCTTATCCTCGGGCCCCCCTCTCCCCAAAAGACGTTTCTTTGGAAGCCTGGTCCCTGCTCCTATTCCAAATAAACCAGCACGCCAGCAGCGCCAACAAACGCCAGACCCTCTTCGAGCCCTGCTTGATCCCCTCGACCCCATCTTCCATCCATCACGTCGTCTTCTGAGAGATGCGAGAGGTCGAAAGAATCACGGAACTAAAGCCAAAGAGCCAAGGATAGAGGCAGGGCCTCTTCTCTCCAGGGAAGGGGGAGGAGTCCTTGTTGACTTTTCTTTGCCTTCCCATCACGGCGGGCAGCCCCAAACGGTCACTCTGCACAACTGTACACGCCCCCTCCTCCATCGGTCCCAGTCCACCCTCTCCCAACCCCGTCACTGACCGTTTGGCTTCTTTGCATATTAGTGGCAAAACGGTCACGGTCCCCACACCCACCTCCTTTTTGTGTCTACAAGTATGTCCTGTGAGTGCCACTCTCTCTCTGTGTGTGCGTTGTTTTACGTCGTAATTACCTGCCTCGAGGGAGAGCCAGCCGCCACTTTTGTTGCGTTTTTCTCTTTCTCTCCTGGTCTCGTGGATGATTGCATCGAAATGACGGTATTTTCACCTTTCCACATTTCTTCCCTCCTTGCATATGTCTCACGCTATCGCTGCTGGGAAAGGGGGAAGCCACTGATCTGGCTTGATTCAGTTCTCCAGCGACGGGGACATCCTTGCTTGTTGCCGTGGCCTTTTGCCTTTGCTTTCCTGTTACGTCGTACTTTGTACCTGTCCTGTCTGGTTACGACGTCCGAGAAAGGAAACAAACGTCGAACGGAGAATGCCGCGTCTCACACTTGTCCGCCAATGTACAAGAGCAACTGTCATATTCATAAGCCCGCCCCCGGCCTGATGCAACGGCGTGCAGTCGTACGGTCGTAATTTTGTGTGCTCTTTGCACCTGCCCTGAACAAAGGGGGTCCGCGGGGGGTCAACGAACGAGAAGAATATCCGCCCCTTGTCCCCCAAGACATCCGACAAAAGGCTTGTCCCGCAAGCCATCCCTCGTCTGCCCGGTTCAAGACAACAGACAGCGTCGCACGGGAAGCAACCCTAAGCAAAGGGGAACGAACACCCGCTGAGAGTGGTGGATGATAAACCATAATATGCACTGGAAGACGAGTAAAAACAAAGGCTGGTGTAGATGAGAGTCGCAGTGCAACAGGAGAACCGGAGGGAAGGAGAAGCAAAAAACTGTGGTAGGCGCTAAAAAAGAAACTGACCCCATGAGCACTCGCTCAGTTTTCCCTTGTTCAGTTTTACTGTTGCATCGAAGACCTCCACTGCGCCTTTCAACTCTCTCGGAGGGTTCGTGCGTCGCAGGGAATAGCAGACAAACCGTTGGCGATTCGGACAAGGGCATTTGATTTCCCATGATCGAGGTTTTTGGCTCCCTTGTTCTGCACGCAAGCTTGGGGGGAGGGATTGCGGATTGCGGATTGCAACATCAAACTTGCGAATACGCACTCAACGGCCGTGATGCTCAGGAGTCCTTGACTCCTTGGGTGTCATTTTGACTCCTCCGACTCCTTCTTTTTCTTCAATTTCGCGCTTGTCGTCAATTCTATCCCCATTTTGACGACATGCACAAATGCTATTTCCCTCTTTCCGACGCGGGATTCGGGAGGCATGAAAAAAAGTCAGGGTGGCTTTGCTTTGCATGTTTACGAATACGACTCTCCAACGCTGCGTCAACAACGGTCGGTGTACATGTGCTTCTTTCTTTCCTCTGACCTTTTCTTGATTTCTTTCGCATTTTCTTTTGGCCTGTTTTCCACTCCATGTCGCGCACAGAGCCTCTGCGAAAATGAGACGGGTTCGGTATGAACGATTCAGAGTGCAACAACAAACGGTGCATCATTTGATTGTCTGATGTGTGTCTTTTTTTGCTTGTCTGAATGACATGCAAGCATTGCAGATGGACCGGCATTCGTCCCCCCCACTCGTGCATTTCATGTCATCCTCTCATTCTCGCATCCTCGCATCCTCGCATCCTCGCATCCTCACCTCACATCATTTCAGAGCTCGCTGACCCAAGATCCTGGCAAGTCCCCTCGGAGGTCATGCGGAGGTCAAACAGACAGATATTGACACGATTACGGAGCCGGCCTGGACAACAGCCTCTTTTTTCGAGGTCATGAGAAGCTCAGGACAACAGGGCTTGCATCCACCACGAGCCTTGTACCCAAGCCAATTGAGGCGTTCGTCTTCCACCCCAGGCTCTTCTTTCTCTTTTTCTTTTCTTTTTTTGTTCAACGGCGGCTAACGCTCAAACAAAAAAACAAACCCCATCCCTCAGACCTCCAAACTCGTCTCGCGCCAACCCATTGCCCCGGGAAAGCACTCTTCAAACGGGCTTTCTCGCGGGCGTATTTCCCCAAAAGACTACTTCCGTGCTCCGTTCCCCGTAGCTTTTCGTTATTCGTTATTCGTTATTCGTTGTTGATGATTCATCGAGGTGAGCTTATCGTGTTTGGCTTCTCTCTCTTTCCCACTCTCGCATTCTTCCCCTCTCTCGCTCTGGTCGGATTCCTGTCGACTTCTAGAGCAATAGAGGCAACAACTGCAACAGTAGACTTATCTTCCTCGCGCGAGCTCGCTGCCGCCTGCTACTTACAGAGGCTGGCAGTACTTTCTAAAACAAGGCCAAAAAATAGAAACGCCGCTTGTTGCTTTTGTCAGTACCGTTTGCCTCTTCTGGCCGAGTCGCTCGGTCCCTTGCTCCACTCCTCTGTTGACTTGTCCGCCGTCGATCGCGCGCGCTTTTTAACCAGATTTTAGCGTCTGCCCGCAAGTTCGTCGCACGTTGTGCTGTGCGTGAAAGACAACAACGGCACCCCAGAGCATTGTTTGCCCTGAGGCCAGGACTTTGTGTCGTACTTTGATAATCTTACAAGTATCTTCGTTCTGACTGGCCGTCCACCGCATCCCGAATACGGCAAACAGACATCAAAATACCACACACAATGCGACACAGGGCGAAACAGGATGGCACAGCACTGCATGGCATAGCGAGAGCGAGGGACAAAGAGAGTTCAACCAGAGAATGGCACGGTAGCAATTGCATCTGAAAGTTTCCACCCCCAAGGAACGAAACATACTGCGACGGTCGTGCGGGACCCTTTTCCCCCCCCTCTCTTTTACCCTTATTTTTCGAACATTCTCTTGCCAGTCTCCCTGTCGTCCGTATGTAATAACGTCGTTGCCTTGTCCACCGGCAAGACTCGTGGCCTTTGTTGTGTTCGTGCTGTGATACAGAGACTTACGTATTGTGCCACGTCCACCGTTCGCCTCCACCCTCCCAGGGTCATGGTTCGTGCCACGGTAAGTGCTACGGTCTCTTTGTTCGCGACGCGTACAATGTAAGCGTGTGACAAAAACACATTGAGCAATATGGACAGCACCCGCCAGACTGGATGACTGTCCTCTTACAAAGACCATGAGTGCAGGGACTGAGTGCAGCGAGTTTGAGGTGAACCTTGTTGAGCTTGTCCAATCCGAGGTACACAAATTAAAAGTTGTTCCTTCTCCCTGGTTGTTTCATTGATTCATTGTTTTGGTCAACGCCCATTCAGCAGAAGTTGGGGGTGTGGTGGAAGGTGGACTGTGCACGGCAGGCACGCACCCAACAAACACTTGGGAAAGACAAGGGGGGGAGGGACGGGCGCGATGGGGAAAGGGAAAAAGGGCAACGGTGGCGCCAAGCCAGATTCAGTCTAGACGAAGGAACACAGACCCTGGTGCAGCTGAAGACAACGGGGGAGGAGACTGAGAAAAGGAAAAAAGGACCACTGACGGAGAAGAGAATCCTCCTATTTTTATTTTTATATATATATATATATTTTTTTTTCGCAGAAATCTGCTGGAGAGGTTGTGTGCTCCGTTGGTTTTAGTCTTCTTGGTTCGATGCTTCTGCCACTTTTGGGCCTTGTCACTGACGATCTCCGACTTGGGTGCCTGTCAGCTCGCCGACTACTCCCAGAACACAAGAACACATTCTTCTCCATGCAAGATGATGCACGCTCCCCACCTTTTAGCACGCGTATTCACGTTTTTCAATCGTCGTGTCCCTCTCGTTTGGCGGAGAGCCCACCGCCACCGACTTGACAATGAAAATTTGTGCAAGTACGGTGTCGAAGCTCTCAACTGTCATATTATCATATTTTCCTCACATTTTCCTTGCTTGTGATGAGAAGTGTGCTTGTCATGTATTTGTACTTATACGTGAAAAGTACGCAGGACTCGACTTCTGTTTACGAGTACGAGACGCTTCACAAAAAGACGGTCGTGTTTCATTCACAACTTATTTTCATAACAATGTGTGCAGCGACGCTCCTGGTTGTCTCTTTTTTTCTTTTTCTTTTCAACATCAGGCCCCCCCATTCCAGTCCATCAAACCCCTTCGCCAATCAAGATTTTCCATCGCTGGCTCCTCCCCCCCTGGTACTTTTGTGCGTTTGTGGGATACAGCGCACAGGACAAGGACCAGACAAGTGCGTTGTCCGTTTGTGTCTATTGTGTCCGACAACCCCTGCCAGTCCGTCAACAGTGACCAACAAACCACCAAGAATTATTCCTGGTGGAAGTGCGTTTGTGGTGCCCGTGGTGCCCCCCTTCTTGTTTGCTGTACAGATACAGGTAAATTACGAACGTACAACGTCGGCCACAGGGGCGCACGTCGTCCGTCACAGTCGGGTTCGGGGTGCAAGTGCAAACGTGAGAAAATAAGGATTGACAGGTAAACATTAAGAATAAAACGAAGACCTCGAGAGTGACTGACAGGATACACCTACGATCGACTCCCATTCTTCTGATCTCTGCACGCTGGCCATCGGTCTCGTGAATCGATGCCCTGAGCGTCCTTGCAGGAAAATCGTTGCCAAAAAAGAGAGAACGCTTTCACGCTTTCTTTCTCCGGCTTCAATGCAACACGACTGTTTGGGCGATTGAGGGCCCTGGGGCCTCCTTGGCAGGCGGGTAGTTATTTTGCAAGCAAAATGTGACACGTTCTTTTTCAAGTCCTGGTCTGCATCATTTTTTCCGTCTTTTTCGTCTTTTTCGTCTTCTCACTTCACAAAACACTCTCTGACAATTTTATTTCTCTCTCTTCTCCCTGGCGGAATGGAATGGTCGTCGACACGCACAAAAAAGGTCATGAAGAAAAGAAGAAATAGTTAAAAGCATCTTGATACCAGAAAGCGACTGGGGGGGGGGGGGGGGTGCATTTCATTCAGCGCTCTTCCCTGTACCCATCTCTCGCCAAAATTGACTCGAAACGGCTGTTTCCGTGTATTCAGAAAAGACGGTGGTGAACCGTGCACCCCTTTTCTCTTATCCAGACCAAACTTTTATTCAGGTCGTCTTAGGTGGGTTTGAATCTGCCAGCCTGGCCAGTAAAACGACAAAGAAAGGACGCTGAAGACAGCGAAGACAGTTCGAGACAAAAAAAAAAAAAAGAAGACTCGAAGAAAACAAGAGGTGCCGAAAGAATCTGACCACATTGAACGCCCAACACCGCTGGCCAACACCCGCCTAAATACCACGCACGGGGAAAACGGTACGAGGAGGCTTGCATATCGGCTCACCTTTTTCGTTTTGGCCTTGGGCCTTGTTGACTCGTCTGAACCAAGCAGCCGGTTCTCATCGACGCACGGTTCACGACAAACCAAGCTGAACGGGGTGTTGACCCAAAGCGGCTGCAACTTTCAAGTCTTGGAGAGCTGGGGGATGTTTGTTACTCTGCTGTTAAAAATGAAACGAAGCCTCTAAGCTTCTCCAACATCCAGTAGTGTGTTGATCTTGCATCCTTTTCTCGTCAACCCCTGCTGTTTACCTTCCTTTTTTGTCATATGTCATCGTTTCGAATTGATCTGGACGTGTTCTAGTCGCGAGGCCTGGACAACGCCTGCTTGTCATTTTGATTTCGTGCAGGATCGTGTGATTTCTCATTTGAGTCCAATCACAGCCGCGGGATTTTGGATGACAGATAGAAGGAGACAAAAACGAAAAGAAGAAGAAAAGAAAAAGAAAAGAAAAAGGAAAATATTCGGTATTGACACAAGAGGACGATGCCCCCGTTCGTCCGGCTGCATCTGTCATAGCATCTTACAAAGTCAACGTATGGACCTTGTACACCATACGTCCCCCCCCTCGCCCCTCCCCAGACCCAGCTGCTTGGGAGACGCCAACGAAAATTTTTGCAACTTTTACGTGCGGTTGTTGGTGGTGTTCGCGGAAACACAGATACGGTGAGTGCCCTCGGAAAGACCAAAGACAAACACAAATGTTCGCGCACGCCGTTCTGGCCTTGCTCCAAATTGGCAGGCCTCCGTGATCGATATTTGGGGTATTCTGGATTGCTTGTTGGGTTTTCCCTGATGTCATTTTCTTTGAGATTCTCCCAGTCCTTTTTCAGTCTAAATTTTCATTGTTGGTCTCTCTCACACACCCCTCTTTTGCTATTTGCTGCGGCGGGCCCAAAGTGGAAAGGAGAGTTTCCTAAACAGGAAGATAACCCGGTTTTCGTGGCTTCGGTGCCGCGACCTGCCATCTTCCTTGGGGTCAGCGCCCGAGACTGCTGGTTACTCTGTCTCTTTAGCCTCCTTTGTCTCATCTGTCTGTAATTATTCTGCCTACTCGAACTTCTCTTGACGGTTGTGTTTTCTAATATATCGCATTACTCGTTTCGACACTTGGACGCCTCTTTTTGGGTTTATTACATACAAATCCTCAAAGCTCGCCAACACTCACAGCCTGCACGCATCAGCTGAACTGTCAGACTGCCCACTGTTTATACACCGCGTCTCGGGGTCTTTTGTTATTTAATTTTTATAGTTGATGGACATCTGTGGAGAGCCCTCACACTCTTTTTTCAACGTATGCCGTTGCCGCTTTTCGTTTTGCCCGCTCTCAACGCCCCCTTCGAAATATCAAGGACAAATAGAAAGACCGAGAGAGGCGAGAGAGCGAACAAGACGAGCAAGAGAGAACCTTGCAGGGCCACAAGTGGGGCATCTCATCCGTAAGGTCGAAAAAAGGAGAGACTCCAGGAACATGAGCATGTGCCGCTGCAAACGAATACCGCATGTCATAGCTTGTACTTGTATCTTTTTGTGACGGGCTGTATCTCATTTGCATCTCATTTAGTGAAGTCTCCCTAGAAGGGGCCTTTTGACCTCAAAGGAAGTGGACAAAGTCCATTTTAGTCAAAGAGAGGTACAAAGAGCCGTGTTCATCAGCCCTCGCAAGCACTCTCGAGAACCGGACTAAAACGGCAATGAAGTACAAGTGCAAAAGTACCAAAAAAATTGAATAGGAGATCAACAGATGGAATGCTGAATGGGGGTTGCAGACGAACACTTAAAGACCAGTCCCAGCGGTAAACTTCCCGCGAAACGCACCAGCCAAGATGGCGGAATCAGTACCACCAGGGTGGGTGAGGGAGGGCCCAAGGCGCAGGTGCTGGCGCTGGAAAAGCCTGCCGGTCACCTTCTGGGTGGTCAGAGAGCGTGCCGCCTATCACAAGAGGTCAGAGAGGTCAAAGAGGTCAAAGAGCTGATGGGTTCATCCCAAGGGTCACGCCACGATGCAGATTGCACTGCACGCTGCACCTCGTGAAATGAACTGCAGTCCATACGTGCGGATGACAGGAGGCGAGATGATGTTTAAAAAATAATAATACCACGAGATGCTTTCTAAGTTGGTAAGATTCAATTTTTTATATATATTTTCTTTTCTTTTTGATTATTCTCCGAAAACTCAGCCTCCAACCCGGAGCTGGTGCCTCGCCTATTTACTTGGTGGTGACCACCTTGCCACCCTAGCGTCGGCGGAAGCACTTCAAAAAAAAAACCCCTTCAAATACTGGCTGTTTGAGCTTGAGCGCGGAAAAGAGCCTCTTGGGGGGAACTGGCAGAGCTGGCGTTGCGCTTCTCGCCTTCCTCCAGCAGCATTAGCCCAAAACGGTTCCCGGCCGGCCCCTGGTGCGTTGGCAGGCGCAAAAGGTGCAGCAGGAGCAACAGAACGTCGTGTGGCTTGTTTGTCATGCCGGACATGGGACTTCACGCTACAGACGCTAAACCCGGTTTGGGCCTCCCAACGGCTCCCAAAGCAGGCAAATTTCTAACGGACACCCCCATTATTATTGGGCTTCGAGCAAGCTGGCGGGTTCACTTGTTTTCCTTGCACCCAACTGCGCTTTTGCCCAGCTCGGGGACGCCGTTTTTGCCTGCCCATTTGCGGGGGGACTGCCTGGCCAGGTTCCAAGTTCCAGCCCAGCCAACCCCAGCAAATCCCAGCCCGGTCCTGGCCACACTCCCATATCTCGTATGTTGGTCGAATGGGGTGGGTGTGTGGCAGTTTTATTGCCGGGCCTGGTGCTTCATGGACATGGCCAGTGAAGAAATTTCATCACAGTGACATTCCGAAACCAAGGAAAAAATAATCTATGGAGCTACGGAGTAGAATACGGAAGAGGAAGAGGGAAAAATACGGCATCAAAGAAGAAAAGAAAAGTGAGAAAGGAAGCATCTCGACCAGGGCCTTCAATAAACGTGGCTTCGGTTTACAGGCCAATCGTCGTGGAGCACAAAACAATAGGAGGTCATCCTTTTCTAATAGAACCATACTTTGGTGATATGAAAAACAAACTATCGTGAACGGGTTGCAACGGTAACCGCGAGGCAAAGGATGGGGACCATCAACACAGACACAAAAGCCCTGTTGGGAAGATGGCAGAGACCAGGCTGCACTTCACTTTTTTTCTCTTCATGTTCAATATTGGCTCTGCTATCGTTTGTCTCTTTTCTTCTAGCCTCGTAAAATACGGAAGCCAGCTAGCCAGGGCAGACAGCAGAGAACCATGGGACAGCAACTGTCACTGTTTTATTATCTCCTCGTCGTTGGTATTTTGTTGCCTTCCTACGACTCATTTCTTGTCCTTGCCCCGTCTTTTCAAGACTCGTGGTTCATATTTTTAGACTGGGGGGGGGGGGGGTCCAGTGTGCGTGCGGTTGTGCGTGCGGCTGGCCCAAGCTTTTTGGGGGGACGCGATGCTGGGAAAAGTGGCAGGGGCCGGCTAATGTTGCTGTGTTTGTTCAACCGGGACGGTGTTGGTGTACTTGTAGCAGGGCCCTTTTTGTTGATTTTGCATTCAGTTCAATGGTTTCTGATACGCCGTTGCTACCTCGTTGCAAACTTGACAACTTGACACCTTGGCAGAATGACAGGCAGAAGGGCCTGTTACGACGTAGAAGACAACCGGAAACACGCGAACCTGTCAACATGGAAGACACGAAAGAACTTCATAGAAACGTCATAGATGGTAAAGGAGGGAACCGTGACCGCGGAGAAATCAAAACAAAGCTACTGCACGACGAACAAAAAAAGCATGGCAACGACGGCTGTGCAAACTTTTTTTACTCTCTTTTCGACCCCTGGCAAGGACAAGACGTGTGTCGATATTTTCCGAGAATTATTTTGCGCCACGCAGTTGGTGTGCTCTTGTCTTCAGGAAGTACTGTTGTGGTGTGGTGCTACGTGTAAAATACTTATCGCTGACTCCGCCTGCTCATATTTACACTTTGGAGTCGACAACACTTGGAGGGACAAAAAACGTGCTGTTTTTCTCCGTAGCGCCAAAAAAAAAAATGCATGCAGCCAGCCTCTTCCGATCCAGCGAGCTTTTTTGTACCGTTCCTTGATCAGATCGCCGGGCTTTCCGTTGCGTCCTGTCAGCTTTTTAACGACGGCAAGTGGAAAAAGAGAGCAAACTCACTTTTTTTACTCTTATGATGACGGAAACGACAAACAACTATTGCAGCCAAGAAAATGAATGAAAAAAAAACTTTGCATCTTACATCTTACACTAGAGACATCATGATCAACGGCCACGGTTGAAACTCAGAAACATTGACAAGCAATACAAAGATAAGTCGAAGTTGTCGGGATTTTTGAAGCTGCAACACTTGCCTTCTCAATTCATATTAAATGAAAAGTGCCCGAGGAAAACAGAAGAATAAATTGGATTAAACATAAGAGCGAAGTTGACTGAAAACGTAAACGAATACAAATATAAATACAAATACAAATGCACAAAATATGACATAAAAAATGAAAAGATGTAAGTAAAATATTAGAACAAGAATATACTTTGTAAATTTCACCAATCTCAAACGTTGACGTTCCATCTCCTACAAGATAGTTTCGCGAAAGCAGGAAGCATGACCATGGCCATCTCCGTTAAACTGTGTGGACGTGGGAACTCCAGAGGAACGGATCCGCCGTCACTCGTGGGCAGAAAGAGGCCGAGTCAAAATGGAGCCTGCAGTGCATCACCGGCCTACATTAGATTCAGACCTCTCTTCTTGCCCTTTTAGCCTTTTCCTTTCCTGCCTCTCTTGCCTGCCGTGGCATTCTTTGTGGAGTTTCCCTTGGACAGGGCCGTCAAATGCTGAAAAGCGATTCGCTCCTCAGAATCCGTCTTGCAACAATGACCGTGCGCGCAAGAGAACCCCCCAAAAAGTGCCCCAAGGGGGCACAAAATGCTACAGGAACATCGTGTTGACGGATGAGCCTGCAAGGACGACAGGGGAAAGGGAAAGGGAAAGGTGAGTCCGTTCGAAGAGCCCGTACGAGTGTGACATAACTTCGTTGTGGTTGTCTTGGAGTGGTCTTTGTCCCATTCTTTTGTGTCTCGTGTCTCGGGCGCTGTCAAGTTTTGTTCTTGTTCGAAACCCTGGCGCTGACAGAGAGAAACCAAAAAGTGACCAGGAGACCAAGCGACCAGGCGACCAGGCGACCATGCTACCAGGAGGCAAGAAAATAACTAAAAATACGTCCTACAAGGGAAACAATTATGGGAAATATTCAGAGGAAAAGGAAAAAAAATAGGGGAACAAAGATAATAGTAAAGTGCATCGGGGAAACCTGTTGCACAGGTCTAATGCCCCCTGGGCTGTTGTAATAAAAAAGGAAACGAAACGGTTCTGGCCTCGCTGATAGGACACACTGGTTCAATTCATTCATAAGTTCAAAATAGTTGTGAGGGACATCTCGTGGCATGTGGGAGTTGCACTCACAAGCATTTTTGGCCTCGGTTTGGGCTTGCACAACAAGTGGTTTGTTTTCATATACGTCGTACGACGTACACTGACCTCTTTTGATTTCGCCTCTCATTCTCATTCGCCCTCGTTCAACCTCAATTTCAAATCTATTTTTCTTTTCCATCGTCTATTTCTACCAGTCACCGCTCACATTTACACCTCTATCCTTTTTGTGTTTCCTCTTACGCAGCAAGAAACGGTCTCCAGTTCTTCGGTGTGCACAGCAATGGCTGTCGGCTTTGGGCTTAGGGGTGGAGGCGCCTGCTGAGAGTGCCTGGGCCTGGCCCCAAAAGTACATTGCCACTGCTTACGACATATGTGCACCGCCGAGACCACCGCCTAACGCTTTGCAGGTGTTCTATCGTATCGTTCCTGAAGAAAAGCACACAAGACGCCCCCTGAAGTAAAAAAAAGGTGGGCATCTCAGTATGAGAACACCTAACCGTTTTACTCTTGCTTTGTCGACTTACTTCAGCGTCGGTCATCCGGCTGGTCGCTGGGCCTTGCGACTTGCGACTTACAGGGAGTGTCACTCGCTTGGAGTATTCTGTCTGCCCTCGTTGACTTGCTTTTTCGTCGTTCCTTGCCCGTTTGGCTGTTTTCTTCTCATTTCTTACTGACCTGTCCGACTCCATATTTGGACTCGTGCTAGACAATGTCGCACTCCGTTTTTTTCTTTTCTTTTCGTTGACTGTTGTGAGATATGATAATCTCTGAGGAGAACAATAAGAAACGGACGGAACGGGTGACGGGACGAGACGATGGGAATCGGAGACATGAAAAAGAAAGAATAAGAAAAGAAAAGAGACAAAAAGACAAAGGAGATCCTCCCGCAAAAGAAAGCATCTCCTACGGACCACGGAGTAATACTCTGTTGGGAAAAAAAAAGCAACAGACGGGAGATTGCGTGCATGTTGGCTGGCTTCCTCTCATTTTTTACTCTCGATTTATGACCTGTATCTTTCTCTGGGCTCGTCGCTCACTTTTTTTCTTCTTCTTTTTTAGCTTTCCTTATTTCTCCGACCACACATGTTCGTCTCGCGCTCCTGCTCTGTCATTTTTTTTTTCATCCCTTTCTTCGACAGACATATGACGTTACGACGCTACGACGTATCTTGCATACGTTCTGTAATTTTTCTTTGTTTGCTGCAATCCTCGGGGACAGCCAAACCTGTTCTTTACTTCGTATTGCGCGCCAATGGGCATCGTTCCCCGTTCCTCACTTCTCCCTTCCCCCTTTTCTCCCTCTCCCGGCCGACAGGCACCACCCCTGTTCTCAGTAGACCAGGCACACCAGGCTTTGTCCAGTCCGCCCGTTATTCCTTCCCATTTCGTCGGGTTCACAAAGTCTCTACGGAGTAGAAAAGAGATCGTACGCTGCACTTACCGTATTCCGTATACCGTATCCCGTTACTCCGTAGCATGTTTAAGTAATTAAATAAAAGTACTTTGCACTATCTGATCTGCACTCCTTTGTGGCACTCATTGACATTCTTTGGACATTCTTTGGCCAGGGCCGATCGGAATTGTAATCTGTTTGCGGGAGCGCGCGTGAGGGTGACCTGGGGTGGACGTGCAGATCAACAACAGCGATCCAAGCAGACCAAAAGGCAGGAGAGAGAGACAAGAGACAAACGGCGGGACGATTTGATATTAGGCCGAAACCCCTTTCGTCTTTGTGCTGTCAGTCTATTCCTTGTTCTGGCGCCGTTTGGCTCTGCCTGGCCCGTTTCTTGGTCCTTTTTAAGTTTTTTTTGTTGTTCTGTTTGCCGTTCACCATTTCTTCATGCTCGTTATCCTGCGATGTAATTAATACACTCTGAAAGCCCCTTTAACCCAACTTCCCACGCTTCTTTCAGCTGGACTAGCAATGGGCTAAAGTGATCACATAATCCGACACGTAGAACTCCTTCTCGTCTCTCCTTTCCCAGTTGAGATGGGGCAAAATGAACGAGAGTGCTGAGTGCATCTTTCCTGCAAGCTGGACAAGCAGACCGACCCTGGTCCTCGTTCCCGCTGCACAAATATCCGATCGATAGAGTTTATTGTCATTTGAGTCTCGATTGCACACCGTACTCCCCTGCTCTATCTACTTGTTATCTCGCTCTTCCTCCCGCTCCGAAACAGAACCCATGCGCGCAGTATGGCGCCGTTTTTGGAGACGGATTTGCTTTTTTGTTTACTTTTCTTCGAGTGTCTTCATTTTCCTCAGCCGCTCCGACGTGACAAATCCAACCTTGCAAAACGCAGCCCGGGACGATGCTCTGTGGATTGCCTCGTGCTTTTTTTTTTTGTCTTTTTCTTCTCACACCCGCTGTCATGTTGCCCACATTCGTCGTGGTAAACAAAGAGGGCTCGGAGGTTCGTTTATTCGGGGAAAAACCTGTCCCCTAAGCCGGTACTTTTGCATAAAAAGAGGCAGCCAGCAAGCACTAACACGACGGCCTTGCCGTGCGGTGACGGCGAGCCTTCCCCATATATTTCCGCCCGCTAGGCCTTATTGTTCGTACTACAAACTGCAAGTATCTGACATCGTAATGCACCCCATAGCGGACCTCGGAGAAATCGAAAAGACACTCGGGCATCGCAAGTGTGATATTCGGGGCACCAAGACGGCACATCAAACAAGGCTCGCACGTTGGTCCAATTCTTGTTGTATGAAAACGGAGATGGTCGTCGTTCTTGCACAGTGTCGCTATAAACGCTGTTAGTTCATTGGCTATGTCAACACATTTGGCCCGTCAAAACGGTTTACTTTTTTCCGCTTCTGTCATCTCCGTTTCCGGTTTTCGTTTTCTTCTGTCTCTCTCTCATTTTTCCCACGCCACAACGCCGCAATGTGGACCCTCGTTCCAATCTTGCGGTCTTCTTCTTCACACAAGGACAAGCCAAGGACAATCCAAGGACAGGGTCGCGGCGGACGGCCGATGGCAGCACGGAGATGCACATTGCTAGTGCTCGCAAGAGAAAATGCAAAGGACGTAACAGATGCACAAGCACGGCCGCCGTGGCGTCGGAGCTGTTGTGCTGGGCCTGTTCCCTGTCAACCGGGCGGCGAGGCCAGGCCAAGCCCGCCCTTGCCAGCGACTCTGTCACAGCGCTTGCACTTTTGGGAATGAGAAAGTGCATCACAGTTTTGGCGTGCCCCAGCTGGCATGGACGGTACTGGGCACTGTGCACGTCGACGCTGGGTGTTGACGCTGGGTGTTGACGTTGGATGTTGACGCTGGATGTTGGCCACTGAACGCTGACGCTGCCCGTCCATGTCCGCCCGGCGTTGTTGTAAATGACCGAGGCCTGCGTCAGGCCGGGTTCTTGGGTCTTTGACTTTGTGACCTCTTGACTTTGTCTTCTTAGCTTCTTCGGTTCTTGGGTTCTTCGGCTTTCTGGCCCCCCTAGCTGTGCCGCTCCCCCATCAAAAATGAACATCAAACCCAGCAAACCCAGATCGCACAGCCAACAGGGGCCCGCTAGGCCTGTCCGGGGCCCATAAGAATACCAAGCTAAAGGATGGGTGCTTTCTCGGCTGTTCTTCACGGGGCGTTCGACCTGGACAAGCAAACAAGGCGCTACAGGGGGCACTGGGACCCAGCGCCTCACGCCTCAGTCCTCACGCCTCACGCCTATCCTCCTCCCCTCGGCCCATCGAATACCCCCCCTGCCCGTTCATGACTCTTGCCCACCCCCCCTCTGCACCTCACTTTTTCCTTTTTTTCCTTTTTTACTCACTTTTCTTTTTGCACCAGCTGGCATACCCGCCCAGGCCCTGTACTTGTACACACCTCTTACCCACACACACACTTCCTCTCTCAGTGCACACGCTCAGCAACTCCTCTTGCACGCCCCCCCCCCCTCACAGGCTTGCAGAACGCTCTTGTTGAAATACACCACCAACTGCCCTGTGCATTTGGCCCAAAGCTTCTTATTCCGTGCCCTGTCCACTCACTCACACACTCTTCACACTCCCTCTCTGCTCCTACACTCCGTTTGGATCTGAAATCGAGCGAAAGTCCATCGCACTCTGTCGTGCCTTCCCCATAAAAAACCTTAATAACACCTGCCCCCCTCCTGCCCACCATCCTCCTCACTCGTTCCTTCCTCTTCTTTTTTTTCTCCCTTCCCACCATCGTACCCACCACCACACATCTCTTTATATTGTTTATCTCTCGCACCTCCCACCTCGTTTCCGTCTTCCATCTTTCCTCTTCGTCTTGTTTTCTTTCACTCTCCCAACATCAACATAACGCACTCATCGACTACCACGACAACGACCGACACTCAGTTGTGTCTCTTCACTATTCTTACCCTCACCTCAAGCTCACTTCAAAGCTCAACTTTTATCACCACATTCTCTCCTCTCCTCATCGTCACCACCGCCTCACACACCACTCAACCGTCACCATGTCGAGACCCGCCAGAGGAGGACGGGACACGATAAAGGGCTCGTGGTCCGATGCCGAGGACAATGAGCTCCGCTACCTCGTCGAAATCCTGAGCCAAAACTGGGCTTCCATCTCCGGGCGCATGAGCGGCCGCACCGCCAAGCAGTGCCGCGAACGCTGGGTCCAGAACTTGCGTCCCGGCCTCAACCATAGTCCCATTACGCCGACCGAGGGCGACTTCATCATGATCCAAGTCGGGCAGATTGGCCCGAAATGGGCCGAGATTTCCCGCCGCCTCACTGAACACGACGACAGCAACGGCATCCGCAGCGACAACACTGTCAAGAATTGGTACAACGGGAACCGTAACCGCGAAGTTCGTACAAGCCGCCGTTATGACTATGATTGTGATTATGAATATGAACAGTGATACTGACAGGACCCAGAGGCGTCAGGTCGCGCGCCAGCACAGGCAGTCGTCCACGTCGACACGCGCACGCGCTGTGCCGCCCGCACCGCTCAACTTGGGAGTGCAGCAGCGGGAGCTGCCCCGGCCCATGACCGGCATCACCGCGGATCTGGGCTCACCCACGACACCCGTTCACGGCGACTACGGGTACGCAGCTTCTCGGCAACCGGCTTATTCCAGCCAGACCGCCTTTGATCGCCGCCCCTCCTCGGGCCACCAGCTGCCGCCGCTGCACGACGCCCTTGCCCAGGACCACAACAACGAGAGCCACTGGCAGCACTCGCAGCACCACCACGCTCAGCAGCACTACCACCACTACCACGTTCAGAACCAGCAGCAGCAGCAGCACCACCAGCCCCAGCACAACGCCTCGTACCCGCACTACCAGCAGCGCTTCCCTGACCGCCGTGCGTCTGCCTGCACGAGCGAAGCCGCCGAGCACCACTACGTGCCCTCGCTGGTCTCTGACACGGGCTCGCCCCCGTCCGCTCGCGAGTCGCCCATGCACGCGCCCGCTTCGCCCAACACTGCTGTGCCGCCGATGTCCACACTGCCGCCGCTGCAGCCGCCGACGCTCATGAGCGAAAAGGAATCCGCCGCCCATGGTCTTCAGAATCTCCGCTACCGCCACTCGTCGTCGACTATGGTGCGCTCGTGGAGCGACCGCTCGGACGAGCAGTATCAATACCAGTACCAGCATCAGCCTCAGCACGCGGCCCAGACCCGTCTGCCGCCGCCCGCCCCCATGGAGCCTACCGTCCTGGCCTATCGGCCTAGCAGCAGCGGCCGTGCAAGCACGTCGCGTTCGGGTATGGACCTGAACAGCTTGCTTAACTGAACGCCTGACTTGTCCTTTTCTTTTGTTTTTGACCCTTTTCTGCTTCTGTCTTTTTCATCTTTTGTCTTTCCACCTTCTTTCACTTCTTTTCTTGTACACTTTTACACCATTATACCTTTTATTCTTTCCTTGTATTCTTGTTTATTTTTCCTGTTTAGTTTTTGTTTTGTTTTGTCTTTTTTGGGGGGATTCTTCACTTATACCCGTGGACAAGAACTTGTCCATTATACACTTTTCTTCACCCGTGCTTTGTTTGTTGATAGGGTCTATTGTTTTCACGGCGTTATGAGTTTCTTTTTCTTTCAAATCGATTTCTTTTACCGGGTCACAATGTTATCATACGGGTCTTTTTTGGGAAGGGGAGGGGAGCCAAGGTAGGAAAAAAAGCCTGGGCGGAGAACCAAAAAGAGGGAAACGCTTAGAAATGTCACCGGGTCAAAAGGGTGGGATCTGATCACTTTCCGGGGGAGCACAGCATTGATGGGTGGGACATGCAACCACACACAACCGGCGTTGATTAAGGAGCATACATACATTCATTTTCTGGAATATTATTTTTCGGTTTGCACTTTCAAAAAGTCTTCAACTCTCTCAAACACAACTTGCGCTCATTATGACTTGTGCTCACTGTTGCATCTTCTTCGTGACCTGGTGATGACGGCAGACAATGGCCATTGTAACGCAGTCTCCATCGGATCATGATACCAACCGACCTTTGCTTGTTGTTTACCAACGTCCGCGTTGTGGTCTAGATCGAGGCTTGGTTGTCTGTGATAGTTGATTTTGGCTTGTCGTTTGGCCTGCATCGGTGACGGAAATCGTACCATCATATATATGTATGAGAATGTACTTCGCTCACCGTTAGTAACGAGAGCAACCGAAGAACAAAGAAAAGAAGAAGAAAAAGGAGGCGAAGCAGTTGGCGACAACAGTCCCAACAGCAGCCCGGGCGACGAAATACACCTACACAACCAAATCGCTAGACAACCAACAACCAACAAACTCACTTGGAAGAAGTCTGATATCTGCAACCGACAAGCAACGGCGATAGCTACGACAAGAAGAGCAGTTACAGCCTCCTACAAGAGGTTAGAAGAGGTACGAGACCCGGAGAAACTGACAATAGCCTACCTGTTTTGAGTAAAAGCTTACGAAGAACAGTAGGAACCGGGGACAAAAGGATGACAAGCGTCCTACGAAATCATACATCTCCATCATCATCCATCTACATCCAATTCGGTTGATCCTACATCCGACGCCAACACGCACTGATGAACTGCTAGGCAACGAATAAGAGCCCAAGAAGGAATCGTTGATGGAAGGCAAATGAACGTTGTGAGGAACGGGGATGATTTGAAAAGACGAACACAACGACAGAACGACAAGTGCAAACAGGTCGACGAAAAGGGCCGTTGGTCCAGGCCTAGAGCCACAAGGACCTTAGAGATACACTGGGTGCATTGGGTGACATGGAATTTGCCCGACGAGGACGATGATGGACGAGAATGGAATCTGCATTTTTGCACATGTCGCTGACTCCCGACGAAAGAGAGAGAGAGAACGGGAGTTGAGCCCGGCATCGATGAGATCTGCGATCCGCGATCTTGGTTGTTTTCGGAGGTGTCGTTGATTTCACTGCCCTCTTTCCTCTTCTTCCTCACGTCCTCGAGTTCATCTTTCCCATATCCGCTTGAAAGAACGGCAGATCCAATCTCGATCACTTCTCCCTACCCGTACGCAGACCCCGTTTCCCGTTGGGATGGACGATCGCACTTCGATTCGTGAGGGTGTCCTGTGGACTCTGTTGGATCAGTGTCCGGGTCTGCTGTCTTGCCGCTCTGCCTATGAGCCCATTTTGGCGGTCGTGTGTCTTTCCTTGTTGATGTTCCTTTGTCAACGTTTCCTTTTCTTTCTTATTTTACCTGCTCAGCTGAATGCGTACTTTTCTCCAATGCCGATCGTTGCCTAGCCCGGTTTCTTTCTGCTTTCTTTTTAGTTGTTCACTACAAAGTATGTCTCGTTTGTCGTTGTTTGTCTTGGCCCCTCTCTTCATTGGGGCCCTCTGCAATTCCCGCGACCGCAACAGAGAGACAGGGAGAGACATTGGCACGGCTAGGACAAAACGCCGGCGGAAAAAGAAACGAAAAGCAAGACAAGCCATAACAGCAGAAAAGAGAAGGACGCGGATCCTCTTCGTCCTCTGTGGTCCAATCTGGTCCAATCTGGTCTAGTTCTCGCCCATCCGATCCACAGATGATGGTTCTATGATGGCAAATCCTCTTTCCTTCATTTTTTGTTCTCTTTTCCTTTCCACGCAATGCCCACCCCTGTCCGACTCTGCCTCCTACGAGTACCTTCCCCGGCTTTGGTTGGCCGTAGGGCAATCTCTCTTGTCTCCTTCTTAATTTTCCGTCTCGTTGTGCTCTTCGTCTGTTGACTTTCCTTGAGGTGCAAGAGCACTCATCTTTCGTCTCATCTATGGCTTTGGTGCGTCTTTCGTCGTC
This sequence comes from Sporothrix dimorphospora, assembly GCA_021397985.1. Lineage (NCBI taxonomy): Eukaryota > Fungi > Ascomycota > Sordariomycetes > Ophiostomatales > Ophiostomataceae > Sporothrix > Sporothrix dimorphospora. The sequence goes on from WOUA01000079.1 coordinate 45,096, forward strand.
TCGCTAACATTATTCACTGTGGCGCGTTCCCGGCGGCGGCGATTCTCCGTATCGAGTAAGGCGCACAACCCCAAGCCTCTCCCGTGCAAGCCCATTCGCCCATTTTGGTATTGGGGATCAATTTTCATACGCCAGCCCTGCTGTTAGCGGGAGATGCTCGTCCCGATGACAAGGATTGCTCCGTGGGTGGGGCCCCCTTCTCTCCCTCTCTGAACGCGCCTTTCCCTTCTTTCCTTTCTTTCCCACACCCCTCCCCAGCGCCCTTTCCACAGACCTTGTAAATGCATAAAGCACAAGCTGTGCAGCCCCGAAATATGCATAATCTGTTGCATCGTGAGTCCTCCTATCTTTATTCTGCTTCATCAATGTCGTAATTTCTAGACATTTTCTATTTTGTTACCTTTGGGCCTCATTGATTGCGCGCACATTACTCTGTCGTTGTGTCCGGCACTTTCTCTTTTTTTCCACTCTGCCCTCTGCTTTTTCGTCGCCTGCATCTTTTTGCATCTTTTTGCATCTTTTTTGCATGGCCCTTCTTTTGCTGTCCCAAGGTTGCGTTACCCCCGCGAGCCCCGTCTTCCCTTCACCCCTGTCGTACCGCTAGACAAGGATATTTTGAACGGCCGTCCATTGCCCCACACTGTTCGCCGACCTCGCGAACGGACTCCAAATGGTTCTCAGCGAGGAAGGGAAGAGAAGAGCTGAGGGTGGAGTGGGGTCGCCAGGGTTCAGGACAAGGATGGCCTTGAAGAGTTTCTCGGCGTGCGGCTGTCTGCAGGGCGATCTGTGTTGGGCCCGTTTCACGCCCCTTCTTTTCCGTTCTTGGGACCAGTGAAAGTGCTTTGGCTTTTGTACAAGTATGCAGTAATCGGGGTCAAACATTTGACGGCGCATCGACGCATCAACGCATCGACGACATACGACCATTCATTGATTCATTGATTCATTGATTCATTGATTCACCGGCATCGCTATTGACTTTTTTCTGTTTCTCACGGTGGCAACACTTTACAGAGTATATCGTGAAAAAAGCAAAAAGTTAAAACGGCGTCGCACTGCAGACCAGAGGCGGGACACCCATCTCTTTGGGACTGGACGTCCGGGGAGCCTTTTGAGAGGCGGTGTGCTACAGGTACTTGGATGTTGTGTTCTCGCTCATCTTCTTGGCTAGCATGCGCAAAGGTGATCCCAACAGTGCTATGAGGACATGGTAAGGGAAAAGCGAAAGAGGAAATATTGGCGCAACTTTTTTCAACTTTTCAACTGCAGAGTCGCACAGCAGAGTTATACAGGTCTCTTCCGATTTGCTTTTTCGAGGTCGCGCAGAGCTCCGTCCCTATCGCTGCATGTCTCTTGGTTTTGTTGTCCGACGTGTCACTGCATATCGGGAGCACAAACTATTTCTCTTTTTCTTTCTCCCTTGTCTTTGTACGCCGTATTGTATCTTCTATCGCCCTTGCCCTGTGCCCTGTGCCCGGCCATTTCCCCTTGTACTCGACTCTAAACGTGATTTCGCCCCTTATACTGACTGGGATATCTGTTTTGTGAAAATAAGTTTGAGAGATATATGGTGCTTTTTAATACTGATGTGCACTGGTAAGCTACTCTGTGCTATTTCGTGCAAGGTGGACTTATTTGCACAGTAATTGTTCCCCCCCTTCCCCCGGCTGGCACTTATTGACCATGAGTTAACGGCAAGGGCAAGTGAATTTGGACTGTAACGCTCTCTGTGCTGTGGCCGACGGAATCCTTCGAAACACCCGTTGATATGCGCTTTAGTACCGGTATGCTGCGGTTGTGTTCGGTATCCTTTGAAGCATCACTGTAATGTACTTTCCACCCACCAATCTCCACCGTTCCCCGTCCATGCTTCATTCTCGTACCCAAGGCCAATACCCTCCCCGGGTTAACTGGTATTCGACCTTTTTGACCATGTCTCGACAATGTCTTGTTTGTAAGTGTCTCGACCTTGTGGACATGCAAATGTCTCTCCTCCTTTCCTTCAACGCTCCTTCGGTGGACTTCTGAGTCCCAAATCCCAAATCCCAAATCTCCCCTTAATCTATTTTATCTCATTGTCTTTGACCCCAAGTCCCATCCCACGTCCACGGTAGCCGGTCTGCCCTGCTATAATATAGGACGTGGGACGTGGGACGTGGGACGAGGAAGTGTGATTGTGGGACAACGAGAATACGGTCAGACATCGGAACACAAGACACACAAGGGTAATACTCCGTACACAGAGAACAAAAAGGCGACAAAGACATTTGCGCACTGCAAACCCGCCAACATGGGAGCCACTGGGACCGTTTACTGGTGCAGGAAAATTGCCGTCCATGTTTGCACCCGTAATCCTGTGGTCCCAGGCACAGAAAGCCAAAACGGTCGCTTGTCCTACCGTGGACAAGTAGCACCAGTACGAATCGCAACTGTAATATTTAGGATACCGCACAGAGTGAGTGCACAGGGAAACATGGGGACCATGGGGGCCATGCCCGTAGGCAACACCCGAGATTGAGAATACGACATACGCAATGCCGAAATGGCGGGGGTGAATGGGGCCTTCCAGATTGCCTGCTGTGATTGACACTTTTGATTGTCGTCTCTCTCCCCGCGGTCTGTCAGTTTTTGCGCGTTTGTCGTTTTATCCTGGCATGACGTGGGCAAAAAAAGATGCCTCAGAGCGAGACGGAGGGTGAACCAAAAAAAGGACTGATATGATCTGCCGATTCCCAAGCGGTTTTTCGGTATCGTATGGAACACCAAAAGGAAGAACGAGGACAGAAAGAAGCGCCGAGCAAGACCAGCTGAAGACAGGGAACGGGGGTCTTTGGGAACGGGGTAAAAAAAGGACGATGATCGCGAGAAGGATACCCCCCCTCAATCCCCTCTGCATCCCCCTCGAAAAATTCAACGGCGGATCGACAAAGTGGGACAAAGCCGTATGACGGGCGTTCGATGATGGACCAAAAAGACGAGGAAGATTTGAAGTGATTCACATACCAGTTTTCCGTACAATTACCCGTTGAAAGGCCTACCCAACCGGTGGTTCAGCACCACAAAAAAGTACAGAGTATTTGGGAAACAAAAGGTCGATCGGGGCTTGGTGATCGGCAGCCCCTTTTGATTTTTTTTTGGATGGGAGAGTCTCGCTTGCTTTTGGGGGCGGCGGCCGCTGGGGACGGCGAATTTAAAGTGCATCACAGCTTAAAACAAGCGCCTAAAAAAACTCCCCACAAACCCGGTGACGACCCAACGCCGCTTTCACACTGGCTGACTGGCTGCACTACTTACTGCACGACGACAATTGTTAACGCCGTGCTGTCGTACTTTTGTTGACTCCCCCCTTTTTTTCTGCCAGTTCTCCCCCCCCCCCCCAGATAAACGAGATAACAAGACCCGCGATCGCGAGACAAGACAAGTACAAGTCCCGGACAAAATTGAAAAAAGGGACGAAAAGGGACGAAAAGGGAAGAAGAGGACAAAAGGCGACACCGAGAAGACGAAAAAGAGGTGGTGTGAACAAAAAACATCGCGATTGGGTAAAGGACGATACCTTTCCCAGTTTGCCTCCTCTTTCCGCCGTTGTCCTATCATACTCGTATTTTACCAAGTCTTACAACGTTGGGGCGATCTCTGGATGCCCTCTCTTCCGTCCGAGATCCAAATTACATCGATTTCATCTTTCACGTTGGAAACGATGTAGAGAAATGATGCACCGTCCCGAGCCCCATTCACGATGCACCACCTTGTATGTCTGATACTGGCCCCCCGGAACAAGGCTTACTGGACAAGCATATTGGTTCGTATGCTGGTCAAAGTAGAAATGACGCACCCGAGACACGGCAAAGACGGCCATTACATTGTCTCTTGTTTATGATGCATGATGCTTCCCAATATATTGTTGGGGACTACAACCACTGTAGTACTGCAAAAGTGGCTTGCATGTTGATTTCTATCAACGCCGAGATATTTATTCATCTTCAGTTTTGAAGGCCGTTATTTAAATCATTGCCACAAAATCAACGGGCGTCGGACAAAAAAAGATGAGGACAAAAGACAATGGCACGACATGCCTGTCTTTTTTCAAGGGTTCGGAGAGACATCCAAGGGAGCCGATCTCAGATGCCAGTACAAATGAATTGTTATCCGTACTTTTACGTAGGAGAGTGTGCAATGTGAATCCAACTATTTGTGTTTCCTATACAAAATGTACGCCGAAAACCCTCGAGACACATCATGCAAATCAGTACTTTGCTTGAATGAGGCCGAGAGACATCCAGAAAGCTGGGTAAAAAAGGAGAGAGAGAGACAGTTGCACAACAGGGAGACGGACATCGTTCTCACTACCCTGACTCCTCTTCTTCGGCGTCGAAAACAAAAAACCCGATGATACTAGAAAGGAGAAAGAATAGGGGCAAAAAGGCAACGCCGAAAAACACGCATATCACAACCTCGAGATCTAGATCAAAGCAGTCCTTTTCACGGCCAAACCTAGAATACAACATTGCGTACATTAGGCTACTGCCGTTGAGAGATCCTGGACAAACTATGAGATGTACTGAGACGGCGCTCACTGGCTCACTCACTGGCTCACTGGCTCGTTTTGCCTGTGATTGCCCCTATTTGCCTTCCATTGTCCCAGACGCTGCGCGGTACTTTCGGGGGCATGGTCCACCAGTGTTCAGCTCCTTCGCCCCTGAGCCGTTAATGTCTTCTGGAGGCCCCTGGCCGGGCCCAGAAAATATCGCCTGCAGATGCTCCTTGCATGCACTTCTCACAGGCCTTCTAGACCGCTAAAGCCCCGAGTGCCTCTATTAAGCTCGGAATACCGTTGAAAGAAGGTCCTTCTAGCCAGGCCTCTAGGCTCTATCAGTGCTTGTCAACTGTAATCTGACCCAGCGTGGCTTCTAGCGGACATATCTTCCAAACGTTGTGCTTCTCGTCATCAATGACGCACGCGGGGCACTTAAACATTGTCACGATGGCCGTCATCGTCGGTAAGGAGCTTCCCAAGGCACAAATAACCAAATTTTGAATGTATGTCGAGCCCTCTCTGACTGAAAAAGGAAAGATTGTGCGCACACAAACGGGTAGTTTAGGGCTCTGTACTGTTGCTTATGCGAAAGCGCGAAGAAGAGGAAGTATGTGGGTTCACTAAGATGCGTTGTTCTGTTGGTCGTGGGGAACAACAGTGACCGGGGGGGATTCGTTTGTAGGTACCTGACCCTAGGAAAGGGTCGGCTATCTGAAAAGCTTCTACATATATACCGTATCGGGTTACTTTGAGCGGTGCTATCCGTAATCATAACGGTCAGATGACGGATTCCCGACAGGCTTTCAGTGTTCGATGACTTGGTAGAATGACTTGATAGAAGAGCACAATCGGAATTGTTCTGGGGTAAATCAAACAAAACTACCGAATCACCGAACATTTCCCCGTGGAGTGCGCCTGACCGTTGGTTATCGAGTCATGATAGTGTTAAAAGAACTTGCTCGTTCGACAGGCCACTCTTGAGATTCACAGCTAAAGTCAAGTGCGTGACTGTTGGTCGCAACAGCCTCCTCCTGAGGTTTGATAGAGCCGCCCCCCAACAGCTTCGTCGTGGTTTCGTGGTCGACTGAACTGGGTGGAATCTGGATGTCCCCAGTGTGCTGCTGTACTTGTATATTTTGTTTGGCGGCTGTGCCCTCTGTTTGCTCTACGGGCGATGGTGCTCGACAGCTGCCGTTTTGATCTCCATCCTCAAAGTTCGCACTGTGCGGTGCAGACATCGCCGTTTTGGATTCATACATTGCCAAATCCTCATCCGAGCTCGAGGTAGAGGAGGATAAACTGCTCGACCCCAGTTGTGCATTAGCAGTTGATGCTGCATTGGTTCGTTCTCCTTGAGTCCTGGCGGAAGGCTCCGTTTTGGTGGATGAAGAGCCAGCTCCGTTTTTGCTGGGTTTCTTCGTCGTCGTCTTCTTCTTCTTCTTCTTCTTCTTCTTGTGGCCATGGACGCCCACTGAACTGCCTCCGACAATTTTCTCGCCGTCGACTCCTGATTCTCCTAGGCCGAACTTCTTTTTGATGTTGTCGATTGTCTGCTGGTCAATCCTCGACCGGTCGTTCCGCGTCGACAGCATGTTCGCAGAATCCAGTTTCTGTCGGTGGGGCTGTGGATGGCCGTAATTATTTTGCTTCTCTTTGGCCATGGCACGCAGGATCTCGTCGCTTTTGAGCTTGTCGTGCTCTAGATCGCAAATGAGGGCCGGGTATGATCGTGCCTTGCCTGTTGTATTTTGCCACCTGTTAGAAAGACAACGACTGAGGTAAACAGAAATCAAACGAAAGCAAGCGACACGGGTTACGACTTACCGAATATATCGATTGTTTCGATCGGAGGCGGGTGCATTGTCTTTGCTGTGCACGGTGAGGCTTGAATGGATTCTTTGACACTGTCGTGGAAAGAGGCTGATGCTTCCTGAGAGACTACCGCCGAGCCGTTAAGGGTCTTCAATTTTGCTACTGGGAGCTTCCCGGCTCCATGAGGGTTCTCGCGCCTTCCTTCCTGCTTCTGTGCTTGTTCAGGATATCCTACCGTTGTTAATGAGTCTTGCAGGCGCCGTATCTCAGCCTCGAAGTACAGTTCGCGAGCGGCCCACTCCTGGCTGAGGCCAGCAAACTGCTCCAGATCCCGTTCGTGCGCCTTGTGAACTTCTTCCACTCGTATCTTGGCTGTATCTAGGGCCTCTTGCATGTCTTGCAGGCCTTCGATGGCTCGCATGATGTGGCTTCGGTAGCGGCCAGGAATTGAGTGCTCCGGGCTCACGATCCTAGGGGATGGAAGAGCCGGCAGGGACGGTCGTCGCTTAGACGGTGGTGCGGACGGAGGCGCCACATGCGGTGGAAGATATGACTTCTGTGATGGCCAAGTCTTTTTTGGTATCGTGGGTACCGTCTCGCCCGACATGACGGCCACTTGAAGAGACTCGACAATCTGCTTGAAGGAGGGCCGGTGCCATGTGAAGTCGGACTGGTTGACTAGGCAGGAGAACCCGGTGTCGCTCTCGCGATCCCATTTTTTCCAGTTGTGCGGTATGGTCCGGGGTACCGGATGCTGTGCTGCTTTCGGGCTGCACTCGGTTGCAGCAAAAGAAGATGAGACGTTCGAGATGCCCGGTTGTAGAGACGGCACAGCATTCGGGAACGATGTGCTGTACTGGCCACCTGTCTCGGTGGCCCGGTCTCGATCACGTTCATGGCCATCGCTCTTATTGCTGGCTGCTCTCGAGCTCACCCGTCTTCCTATTCCGCCAAACTCAAACCACTGCAGCGCCGATGATGTCTCCCGAGGGCTCTGCGGATTAGGCGTCCCTGATCGACCGTCGCCACCATCTCCTTTCTTCCCCTTTGACGCCGTAGTGCCGTTGTCGTTAGAGCCAAAGCTGCTGTTGCTGCGTAGGTTGAGGAAGCTGGACGCCTTGAATAGGCCACGAGACCGACCGCGTCGCTGGGCACCAGCGGACTCGGTGGAGACCGGTGACATCGGCGACAGAGGAGCTTGGTCATTGCTGCCGGTCACCATCGCCATTGCTTGCACGGCTGCCCTTTGCGCGTCTCCCATGTAGGGCTGCTGCTGGGTGTCGAAGAAAGGGCGGGCCGGTGAACGTGAGAGGAGCGATGGAAGTAGAGCAGAGCGCTCACCGGGATGGTTATCAAAAGACAGCAGCCGTTCTCTCGGCTCAGCTGGTCTCCTCCTCGTAAACGACCGTCTTTCTGCTTGTGGTTCCTGTGTATGTGATGCAACTTCTGGCCTCCGCGGCTCAGAGGCTGACTTTTCGCGGGAGACCGCACGCGACCCCCCCAAACCAAGGCGACGCCCTAGATCCGACATCGTAGAGTTTAGGTGAGCCAATGCGAAGAGTATCGAGAATAGAGTGGTGAATGGGTATCAAAATGTGAGCACGGCAGTTCAATAAAATCGTGTGAAAGTGCTGAGAGGGAACACGATGCATCAAGACACGAGCTACGAAGGGGAAAACAAAAATGCGGGGGATGTGGACGAAGCTTGTTTACATGGCCAAAGGAGGAAGTCGCGATGGTCGTACCTTCCTTTTATTTTGTCAAAGTGTCTACAGCAACGGGATTGCGTCCGGGAAGGAACGATCGGGGCAGCGGCTGCGAGGACATGACTTCGCTGATAAACGATGCGTGGTTGGATGCATATTTGCGACATTGAAATGAATATGTTTGAAGCAACATAGAGGAACGTTGAATAGGGGTTAGTCGTTGGTTTAAACCAGAGGTCGTGTGCTCTATGATGTTCCGGTATTCTAGGTTGGAAAAGCACGGGAATCTGCGCCTATGCTCAAAATGTTAACAACCCACGAAAGTCAATAAACAGCAACTAGGGACGTTTATTTAGAAATGTAAGATCCTTTTGATTTTCTAGAGTCGCGCCTCTGTTCGACTTTGAAATGAAATCGCTATTTTTTGTTATTCTGTTTGTTGTTGTCCCTTTCCCAACCAGCCCGCGATTCCAAAGCAACGCCTCACCCACTGTTCCCCGCCCCAGAAAATCAAGAAAAAAACAACGAAGCTCGATAAAAGTGTCGCGCAAAAGGCGCACGGTATCAATGGAACAGATCCTCGGCCCGTTGCCGTGGCCGTTGGATGCGGCTGGCTAGGCTATTGTCAAAGACCTCCTTACCAGCATTGCGTCCTCGTCCACCGCCGTTGCTGCCACCATTGCTGCTGTTGAGTTTGGTCGGGAAGAGCTCACGCGCTGAAGCAGCGCCCTTGATGCTGATGCCCTGCTGGTCGTTGCTGCCGGCGAGGCCGCGAATGTTGAATGTGCTGGACGGCGCGTCGAAGGGCCGCGTGATGCGATCTGTAATGGCAAAAAATAAAGTCAGTTAAACAATACTGTAACTGGGTAGGCTTCATCTCATGGGTGATCATGTTGTCACGTTTATAAGGGTATGAGCGCGGCTCGCCCTGGCAGCAGAGACTGCTGCTGCTGCCGTTGTTGGCCGTACACATATCTATCAGGGCAGCGACACTGCCGCTCCAACCACCGACGGCGACTGGCCGCTGGTTGATTTCGTCTTCATTGCATGCACTGTCATAGGAGAAAACCGACATACCACTCAACCGTGTTGTGACTGCACTCGTGTCGTCAAACCGATCCATCTGTGCCGAGCCGCGAGAATCGCTCGGGAACAGCTCGCGCGGCCCGTTGCCGCTGCCGTTGCTGTCTTTTGCTGTCGAGAGGCGGTCCTTGATGGCACGCGCCTTGTCGCGGTTGCGCGCAGCGGCGGCGGCTGCTGCCTCGGCCCGCTCGTCGGCCAGCCGGCCATCGTAGTCGTCGTCGCCGGCTTCGTCATAATAAAACCCACCACCGTCGTCGCGCCGTGGCGATGCCGATCGGCCGCGTAACCGGCCTCGGTCCCGACCCCTGTCCCGGCCACGACCTCTGTCTCTATCGCGACCAGGCGACTTGGATGTGCCATCGTCTGACCCCGCACCCAGCTTCTCCGGGAAGAGCTCTTTGCCTCTGGCATTTCCGCCGACGGGGAACAGCTCCTTGTCCCGGTTGTTGCTCCGGCGCGTATGTGAGCGCGACCGCGACCGAGAGCGCGACCACGACCGCGGCGTCCTCCGCCGTGCCCGCGAGTCGACCGATCCTGACCGCCGACCGGCGCGGGAGGGGCCATCGTCGTCGTACAAGTTGACATCAAAGGAGTTGTTGCGGATATCGTTTTCACGGTCGTCCTGGCGGTCGTCGCGGTAGGAGCGGTGCGAACGATTGGAGCGGCCGCCGTCGCGCCGCCGGTTGTGCTGCTGGTTCCGCCGGCGCTCTTCGGGGTCGTACTCGGGGTGGAGGAGGTAGAAGCGGCTGCGCTGGGCGGCGCCGCTCTGCTTCTTGTCGGAGGCGAGGGCAAAGCGGACGGTCAAGCCTGCCGACACGTCGTCGGGCTTCGCCGAGTAGGTCTTGGCCGGCAGCAGCTCGCCTAGCGGCAGCTGGTTCACGTCGTCGACCTGGACGCTGGTGAGGCCGGCGAGGGCGGTGGCTGCGGCGGTCTCGGAGGCAAAGACAAGGTTGGCGGATGTATCGTCGATCCACTCGATGCGGTCAAAGGGGCCCTTGCTGCCGCCGGTGCCGCTGACGTGCTCTGCGACGTAGGCCTTGATGTCGTCTGGGTTCAGAGCGTCGAGGCCACGGATATGAACTTTTGTGGGGATGAGGGTTGTGGCGTCGGAAGCGGCTGCTGCTTCGGAGGCGGCGGTCGCCGAGACTTCGTCAATCTCGCCGGGCTCCTGGTCGTCGGCGTCGATGGCGAGAATGTCCTCCTGCGGCTGAATCTCCCGTGGCGCCTCGTTTTGGTACTGCCCCGCAGCATCTTCCATCTCAATATCGAAATCCATGGTAGAGGGTGTGTCTGGTGATCAGCAGCGGCGGCGCGGAGGGGCTCGAAGGCCGGCAAGTCGTGCGCGACGCTGGCGAAGAAGTATACTGTGACGGGCGCACGCAAAAGTTAGCTTGCGCTGAGCGGAGACTGGCAGGTAATCAAACAAAGAGATACACAAAGAATGATCGAGGTATAAAGCTTCCGTGGAGACGGTTCGTAAAGCGCAATGATGCGCTGCGCGTAGACTCACATGGTAAACGATGTTGTAGGCTGTGTCGAGGGAGAGCAGGGAGAGCAGGAACGAAGGGAGAGGGAAGCAGAAGGGCCAATTCGGTCGTGGCTGCTCGTATCGTGTCGAAATGCCCGTCGCGAACGACTATGTCGTGAGAAGGTTCAAGATGCAAGGTGGGAAGGCGGCTGCTGTGTCACGAAGCAGGAACAAGGCTGCGGCGCGCGGGGCGGTCTTGCTCGATGTTGTGTTCTGTTTGGGTAGCTTTTTGCCGATTTTTGCTGGAGCACGTTCTCTGCGCCAATTGAAACTGCGCTGGATAAAAGTGGGCCACCAACAAGCTTCATCCATCAAACAACGTTGCTCACAGGTCTGTGGATCAACAAGTCGTAGCAAGCGGCAACTTGGTCAGGTAATTTGTTTGAATCTAGTTGAATCTTTGTTCATTTGAATGATAAATTTCTCTTCTGAATAATGCTGACCCCCAAAATATGCAGAATATCTTCCAAGACTGCACAGGCAACTTACACCTGGACCGTCCCTGCACGTGACCGCAACAGAGTTGTTCCTGCCCTGTACTGAGTCTTTACGGATACTTCTTGCGAGTTGCATCTTTTTCGTTCAATAAAATTACATCGACAAGACTCATGTTTATCGGATGAGCTTACATTGCTATGCCAAAGTGCTGTTGCAACGCTGAGATGGTCGGCAAGTCGCTCGCCAACTCGTTTTTGCTAGGGTCGGAAATAGCGCTTCCTACAAACAATGCGGCGATCGTTTGCCGTGAACGATGAAGGTCGACAATACAAGTACTTGTTGACACTGTTTTGAAACCGACTTCCTACGACGAACTCGTCATCTTCCTACTATCACACCGTCATCCACCGCAACACACTGCCGCCGCGCGCGTCCTTTTACAACTACATGTCGACGGCCGCCGCCCTCTGCGGCAACTATACCGATGCGCTAGCCCACTGCCTGTCGGGCACCTGGCAGTTCAAGCTGTACCCGTCGCCCTGGCGCATGCCGGAGGGGCTGGCCGGCACCAAGACGCTGCCACCGGGCCGCGAGTACACCTACGTTGCCGTGCCCGGCATGTGGCAGCTGCAAGACGTGGGCGGCGTCGGCCCGCGCTACACCAACATGGCCCTCCCCTTCCCCGTCGACCCGCCCAACGTGCCGCTATTCGACAACGAGACGGGCTACTATGTGCGTACGTTCACCGTGCCGCCTGCTCTCAAGGGCCACCAGCTGCGGCTCCTCGAAAGCACGGGTTCTCACAAGTGGAACTGGCGGCGCTGACGGACGCGGAGCGGCAGCTGTCCACCAAGGGCGTGATCTCGCTCGAGTGCGGGCGGGCGACAGAGTGGATTACAAATGACCCGCAGTACACGCCAGTCTATGTGGACCGGCAGCGGCAGCTGGTGGCGCGCGACAAGAACCACGCGTGCGTGATAATGTGGTCACTAGGAAACGAGTCGTACCACGGTCGGACGAGGTCGAGCTGGTGCTTCCGGGGTGCAAGCCCGGGCAGATGGTGGAAGTGCTCCTCGAAAGCGTGGATGCACAGCAGGCGGCAGCGTTTGACCACGCGGCACCGCACGCCGAGCTCTACATGAACGTCACCTTCTCCCTCAAGACAGACTGTGACTGGGCGGATGCGGGCCACGTCGTGGCGGCCGCAAAATTTCCGTCTGCGCAGGCCGTCGCCCGTCTTGTTAGCACCATCCACGGCAGTGGCACCGCGCGTCGACAAGGTGCCGTCCCCCAGCACCGTCTCCATCCACGGCCGTGGTTCAACATGGACGATGGATCTACTAACGGGTCAGCTGCTGGCATGGATTAAGGCGGGCCAGAACATGCTAGCGGCACCGCCCACGCTCGGCTTCTACCGTCCGCAGACGGACCACGACGAGGCCGGCGCCGGCAGAGCGTGGAGGTCCAAGATGCTGCAGCATGTGACAAGTCATACGCAGAGTGTTGTGGCGACGGAGGGGGCAGGCTCGGTGGAGGTCGAGGTGACAGCGCGCGCGGGGCCGCCGGGGTTGGAGTGGGGGTTCAGGACAACAACGACGTATACGTTTTCGACCAAGCCGGCGTCGACGAAGTCGGCGGCGATCAAGGTGGAGGAGGGGCGGTCAAAAGTGCAGCCGTTGTCGTCGTTGTCGTCGGCTGGTGCCAACTCCTCCGATGGCGACTCCGACACGCTCCGTATCCGCATCCGTGCCATCCCCTTTGCGTCAACACCCCTCCAACCCTCGCCCGCATCGGCCTCGACCTCGTCCTCGACCCCGCCCTCAACACCACCACGTGGTTCGGCCGCGGTCCGGGCGAGTCCTACCGCGACCGCAAGACATCCCAGCGCGTCGGCAACTGGACGTTGCCTCTCGAAGACCTGTTTACTGTGTTTGAGTATCCGCAAGAGAGCGGGAACCGAACGGATGTGCGAAAAGCGTCCTTCAGCAGTGCTTTAGTTGGGCTGACCGCCCACTTTGGGGCTCGTGACGGCTGCAGCTTCAGCGCCAGCCGCTACGACATCGCCGACATTGAGCACAGCCGGCAACCGCACGAGCTGCGCCGACTCCGCCGGGACGCACCGCGCGTGCGGCTCGACTGGGCGCACCACGGGCTAGGGACGCGGCGTTTGACTATGAGGTGACGTTGTCGTGATGAGGAGGAATGGGAGGAGGAGGAGGAGGAGGAGGAGTAAACATAATTAAATACATCTATTTTTTACCATTGTGCTATGCTATATGCTTATGTACGTGTTGTATGAGTAAGAGTGAGTGAGATTAGTAGAGGAAGAAGGTCACTCGACAGCACTGGCCTGCGGGCCAGGCCTAGGGTAAGTCGCCTACAAATCGACCGGCCACCGCCGCCGAATCGTACCGCCAAACTTGTAGAAAATGACGGGCAGCGGCGTCATCACGAGCGCAATGACGGCCAGCACAGTGTTGCCGACGCCATAATCTAATGCCGCGTACAAGGGTGCACCGGCCAGAGGCAGGAACGCGCCCATGATGGACATGGCGGTGCGGTTAGCGGCGACGGCGGATGCGGCATAGGGCGTAAAAGCGTCGACCAGGTAGGTGACGACGGGAATAAAGATGCCAATGATGCCGATACCAAACAGCAACAGACCAATAATGGGGCAGGCCCAGTGAACGCGCTCCTGGGTGGACCAGCCGTACCAGAAGAGGGAGATGGGGACGCAGGCGGCGTAGTAGACGCAGTGGGGCAGGCGCATTTCGGGTTCGTAGACGCCGTTGTTGCGCTTGGTGAGTTTGGCAATGGTGCGGTCGTTGGTGGCCATGATGAGGATGAGGCCGAGCTGGAGGGGAGGGGGGGAGGGGAGGAGGGCGGTGGTCAGTAAGGAAGGATGGGGAGAAATCAACAAAAATCAAAGGAGGACATCAACTTACAACCATGCCGATGCCGACTGTTCACGAGAGTCGTGTTAGCCTTCATTCGATCATGCATATTGGAAAACACAGGGGGCCCCACTCTACTTACACGGCGCGTAGGCCAATCCCGCAATGCTCACGTTCCACCCGTACAAATCACCAAAGACGGCCGGAATGGTGGTGAACATGAGGTACAGCATACCGTACATGGTGGCAATGTAAAAGGACAGGAGCGACGCAATGGCCGAGCGGGTCAGCAACTTGATGGGGCGGATGATGCTACGCAGCAGCACGTCGTGCGTGCTCATCTTGCGGTTGAGCAGCGGGTGCAGGTCGGCGCGGCCCGTCGTCTTGCGCATGCGGGCCGCCTTCTTTTGCAGGACGCGCGGCGCGTACGTCTCGGGCATGTACACCGTTAGACCGGCATTGGTCGTGCCCGCCACGATCAGCAGCAGCCAGTACGCCCAGCGCCAGTTGAGGTATTCGACAATGAAGCCGCCACAGATGGGCCCGATGGCCGGCCCCACGCTCTGGGCCATGGTGATCAACGACATGGTAAACGCCCGCTTCTCGACCGGAAACAGGTCCGCCACCATGGCCGGCGCAATCGTCATGACGGCCGACCCGCCAATGCCCGCAAACAGGCGCATGACAATCAGGGCCGGCATCGACGGCGCCAGCGCGCCACCCAGCAGCCACGCATTGAAGAACCAGGTGGCCAGGATTACCACGGGGTAGCGCCCATACACCTCGCTCAGGGGCCCCAAAAACAGCGGACCAATGGCGTACCCAAGCACATAAATGGTGACCATAAACGAGCCCACAATTTCGGAGGGCTCGTGCAGCTCGGCCATGGTGGCCGCAATGCCGGGGGCCACCATGGACGACGCCAGCGGACTGAGCGTCGAGATGATGCCCATCATGATCATAATGTACGTCTTTTTCCACGAGGGGAAGTTGCGCGGGTTGGCCGGGTCGTCGACAGAGTCCCACCCGACGAGGCCGTGCTCCAGATCCATGAGCGCGAGGGGCTCGCCGCCGCCGGCGGTGGCCGTGTCCTCGGAGCCGCTGTGGTCCGGGTTGTTGTCTTCGAGATCGAGCATGGTCTCGTCGTTGTCGAGCTGGCGGCCGTCGTTCTCGGCCGACTCGAGCACGGGCAGCGGCCGTTTTTCGGCGAGGGAGAGGCGGGAATCGGCCTCGTTGGGCTTTTCGAGGTCGATTTCCAGTGCCTGTGTTGTGTTTTGCGGTGTGTAGGGTGTGTATGGTGTGTTGTGTGTTTCTCTTCGTGTATCTGGCCGTGTCTCCTTTGCTGTGTCTATTGGTTGTGGGACAGGGTCTGCCTCTGTTTTCTTTCCTAAGAACCCCATGGTCGCCTTTTGTCTAGCAATCCTCGCAGTCCCGCCAGAATTATCTTTGTTGTTGTTGTAGTCGTAGTTGTGGTAGTCCGGCAATTGGGTTAGTATTAATTATCAAAGGTCGGATAAGAGATGTCAAGTATATGACGAGCACTTTACTCCGTACTAAAAGAGTCGGAAAGGCCAATGGGTAAGTAAAGCAAAGATATTTGGAAGAGAATGTACGGTCATAAGTGGATGTAGTGGCCGAGGGAAAAGATAAAATCATAGAGAGAAGAACAGAGGAAAGAAGAGGCCGAAACTGTCAAAGGGCCGGTGTTAGGAAATATGGTGCATCCGCTCAGCTACAGCAACAATCTGCACAAAGCGGTCTACAGACACTCTTTTCTTTTTCTTTTCTTTCTTCTCCTTCAATCTCCTCCGCACACACCTCCATCCTCCACCCTCTGCCCCCTCTGCCGTGCCGAGTAGGCGGTGGCCGTTGGCCGAGTCGGGCCTAGCTGCAGGCGCGCCCGGGTGATGAGAAGCGTAGCGTGTGGGGTCTACCGGGCCATAAATACCCCAACTCCCGGACCAACGCTACGGCATGCGGTCAGGACACACACGATTCAGTGACGCTGTGCTTGTTCTGATCCTATGATCGTGTTTTGTGCGTCGTCCCATTGGCCAAGACTGGCATGACTGACGCCGTTGTCGGCGCCCAGCACCTGCCGTCCTGCTGTCCTGCCGTCTGTCACGACACTTGCTTCAACGGTCCAAGCCTTGGAGCCCCCAATTGCACAACGGCCGAGATGCTCCCAGTATGAAGTACCACGTACTCACATGGTCGTGTGTCCACCTACGTCGTCGACAAGACTTGTTCCACATTCCACTTTTAAGCTCCGGCCAACGTCCCCAGTCCGTTGGATTAGGGTTATCATGGACATAATCCGGGGCAGTGAGTGAGCCTCGGAATTGAAGACGTGGAGTGGGCCAGGCCACAGCGGGGAAGGACAGGGGGGAAAGGGGCTGCACACTGCACATCTCCCGCGCAAGCCCACGGCTTCTCGGCCGACAGTTGAGGCTAAAGAAGAGAAAAAATGGTAATTCGAAGTCAGGAGGCGGGCGTGGCTGCAGGAAAAGGGCAGGTTGAAGACAACCTGCCGTTGTTCTGTTCCTGTTTCCTGTTTCCGATTTCCGTGTTTCTTTAACCTCGTTTCCTAGCACAAGGAAAGCCATGCCAATGCACCGGAAGCATAGCCTAGAAGCATGCCAGAAGAGTACCCTGACCCAGGACGAGAGAAAGCAAGTCCTGCGGCCTGGATGCTGTGATAGATCGAAGCAAGTTCTTCGACAGAAGGTAGGCATCTGCAAAACAAACTAGGCTGCAAAACAAACATATTCGTGAACAACCTGTGATTGCAGTATCGAGAGGATGCAGAACTGCAAACAAAGAGAAAAGACACCATGTTGGAGCCAATGCCACGACGGACGGCATCACCTCCGCCTTGTCCAATCTTTTCTTCATGGCCCTGTCTGTGGCTCTAAAGTGCCTGCCCGCGAAAATCCTTAATTAGGTAAGACGTCACTGGGTCGCGCGTTATGCCCCGCTTTTTATGGCGCCCGTTGCGGCCGCCTGGGCGCGTCCAGGGCGCTGGGGCACGCCTTTTCGAACTTCCAGAGCAAAAAAAAAAGGCGGCATCCAATCACGGCGGCGACGACCGATGACAACGACCTTACAACTTACTTCTATTTCAATGATTACGACTCACGACCACCACGACTGCTTCACGACCTTGACACGGCCCTCACCTGCCAAAGAATAAATGCTACACCTCGACATCGCCCGACGAGCCGCCCGATCCACCCAATCCACCCACATACCCATACCGTTACGCCTTTGCCTCTTCTTCCACACGCACGCCATGCCCTCGCCGACTACGGCACCGACGAAGCGCAAGGTGGCCGACCGCACGAGCGGCACGGCCACCGGCAGCAACGCCCACGACCCGACCATCTCCCCACCGCCCACCAAGCGCAAGACCCAGGCGTCCGTGTCAAAGACAGTCGTCACCAGCTTCTTCACGCCCGCCTCGCAGAAGCCCAAGCCGCCGCCGAGCCAAGTGTCGTGGGACGAGCGAGCGCCGGAGGAGGGCAAGCCGACAAGTCTACTTGTGGCTACGTTCCAGGGAGGTGCGGGGGCAGACGCAACACGGCCCGCCCACGGGGTGAAGGTGGCCGCCTTCGACCTCGACTCAACACTCATCACGACCGCCTCGGGCAAGAAGCACGCCGACGGCGCGGGCGACTGGGCGTGGTGGGACCGGCGGGTGCCCGAGCGGCTGCGGGCGCTGCACAAAGAAGGGTTTGAGGTAGTCATCTTTTCCAACCAGGGGGGTCTCGCACTCCACCCGGATCCAAAGAAGAAAACTCCTGCCAAGGGCAACGGCAGGGATCGAGTGGTCGATTACAAGCAAAAGTGTGCGGCTGTGCTGGCGGAGTTGGGGCTGCCGGTGACGCTGTACGCGGCGACAGGCAAGGACCGGTTCCGGAAGCCGCGGCCGGGGATGTGGGAGGAGATGGTCGCCGACCTGACGCGTCGCGTCAACGACGACTCCTCCGAAGGCGACGGCCCGGGTCGCGCCAGCGACGACAAACAGGACGCAAGCGAGACGGTCGACCTCACTTCCAGCTTCTTCGTCGGCGACGCCGCCGGCCGGCCCGCCACCCTCCACAACGGCAAGACCATCCCCAAAGACTTTAGCTGCAGCGACCGCAACCTGGCCGCCAACGTGGGCGTGCGCTTTGAGACGCCCGAAGAGTACTTTTTGGGGGAGGCCGCAAGGGACTTTGCCCGGGGGTTCAACCTGGCGGACCACCCGTTCGCCCCGTCCGAGACAGACTCAACATCCTTCACACAGGGGCCCACCCAAGAACTGGTCGTATTCTGCGGCCCGCCGGGCGCCGGCAAGAGCACATTTTTCCGGACACATCTAGAACCCCTCGGGTTTGCGCGTGTCAACCAAGACACGCTAAAGTCGTAGGTCAAATCCCCCCCTTCTCCTTGACAAACCCCTCCCCCTAACTTGTCCAGAAAAGAAAAGTGCCTCAAAGTGGCCGCGGCCCACCTCCAGGACGGCGCGTCCGTGGCCATCGACAACACCAACCCCGACCCGGCGACGCGCGCGCTGTGGGTCGACCTCGCCAAGAAGCACAACGTGCCCGTCGTCCGCTGCGTGTGGTTCACGACAAATCCGGCCACCTGCGAACACAACGACGCCGTGCGCGCGCTCAACAAAACACTGAACCCGGACAACCGCGAGGCGCTGCCGCGGATTGCATTCAACGGGTTCTACGCGCGGTTCCGCGAGCCCAAAGTTGCGGAAGGGTTTGCCGACATCACCGAAGTGGCTTTTGCCTTCCGCGGGACAGAGTCCGAGTATGCGCTCTGGGGGAGGTACTGGCTGTAAACATCCCACGAACAAAGGATTAAAAGGCACCCGAAAGCTTAGAATAATTTTTGATATTTTTTTCTCTTAAGAAATGTTATACTATCTTTTTGAGCACGGCCTGTGCTTCTTTTTATATGTGATGATATGTATATATATATACAAAGGAAAGTGGGTGGGAAAAGCAAAAACGCATCTATCTACTCATAAAGGAATGTCGGGAAAATATAAAAAAGGGGGGTATCTTGGGCAAAGAAAACAAAATATGTAAAAGAGGGGCATATCAACAACCTTTTTTTGCCAAAAAAAGTGTGCCGCGAGGCGTGGTCTCATGACGACAGGCTGTCCGGTTCATTGCAAAATCCAAAGCAGGCCAGACAAAGCTCTGTGCAAACGCCATCATTACTGTCTCTCTCTCTCTCTCTTTCTCTTTCTCTTTCACGTCGTCTCTCTTTCGTTTTGTCCTCCGGGTCGTGACAAATCATTACCTCCGCCGTCACCGTCCGTCGTTTTCGTGATTTTTCTTCGTATTTTTGTCGCATTAAGTTTTAGATGTCATCGTCGAGATTATCGAATATCGATTAGGATATTACTTGCGGATGCGGACACGGTCGGCCAGGCCGCGCAGGAACCGCGACATGCCGTGCTTCTCGCCGTGCAGGCCCGCGTGACCGGGGAAACCCGTGGCGTCGTCGCGCTCCATGTACTCTACGCGGTCCATGGGGCCCACAATGTCCTCATCGCCGAGGCCCGGGAACTTGCCTTCGGCGTTGTCCAGGATCTGCGGGATCACGCACGACACGTCGTGGTGCTGCACCGGCGGGAGCATACCGGGCGTCGCGGCGCACTCGCGGGCATCGCTGCCTGCGCGCGTCAGCACATTGGTGATGTGCACCGTCGCCGCCTGGTGCGCGCGCTGCCACTCGCGCTCCGTCTCTGCCCACTTGGCCTCAGTCAGCACGTACGTGTTGGACGTTGTGCCGTAGTGCTCGCCTGTGCGCACGAGGTGCTTGGCGTAGTTGATGCGCGCCTGTGCCCAGTCTTCGCACAGCACGTGCAGCGCCTGGGTGTCGGAGGTCTCGTCGGGGGCCAGGTGGTAGGGCTTGGGCAGGATCGTGTAGTTGGCGTGGCCCAAGCGATCGCACCACTCGTCGTGCGGCTCAAGCGCAACCGACACCGGGGCGGGCGCGGGCACGGAGGTCGGCGTGTTCATGTGGGATGCGCCAAAGGGTACGTGGAACGAGGCCGTGGAGAATTGGCGGCGAAGAGGTGGAGGCGGCAGCACATCCGCCGGCGACGTCGGGGCGGTGGCTGCAGCACCAACACCAACGGCCGCATGCGATAGTGGTGACAGCGGCGACAGTGACATGGCCGGGATGCCGTTGTCGGCAACAGGGCTCAAAGGAAAGCTGGTAAGGCCATCGACGCCGGCGGGCGACGTCACGGAAGAGGATATGGTGGGCGACTGGAGCGGCGAGGTCTGCAGTGACGGGGGCGGCAGAGGCGAGACAGGCTGTTGCTGCAGAACACTGCTCTCGGTCATCAGGGGCGGCAGCAGGGGCGTGGCAGCTTTTGCGCGGTCGCGCTCGAGACTCGACCGCGCATCGTCGTTCAGCTCGTCGTACGTGCTGCTAGCGGTCGGGAAGTGCTCGATGCTCTCTGTGCTACCGTAATAGGAGGAGAGAGTGGGTGTCAGGATTGGTGGCGGCTCAAAGACCGGGGCGGGCCGACCGGCCGACAGGGACGAAGACCGGCTCGAAGGCTGGCGAGACAGCGACGGCTCAGACGCCGGGGCGCCCATGAGGTTGACGTAGGTGCGCCGGTTGGTGGTCGACTTGCTGCGCCACCGGGACAGGGCGTGGATGTGAGAGCCAAACCGCAGGGTGAGGCCGGAAAAGGCCGAGTCATGGGTCGCACTGGACGCGCCCGACATGGTGGACACGGTGCTACCGGCACGATGACGGTGCCGCTGGACGGAGGGCTCGTTGGCGGCGGCCTCGCTGTCACTCACAAAGCCGAGGTCGTAGATAAAGTTTTGAGGGTCGTACGAAATATCGTCGCGACCATGTGAGCATGGCTCATCACACAAACAGCCGTAGAGGTCCGAAGTGCGGTGCGACAGTGGAAAGTCGTCACCATATTCGTGCTCTTCGGCAACGCGCTCGAGTAAATCCTCTTCTTGCACGTCCGGCAGAGACCGCTTCACGGGTGTGTTTCCTGCCAGGGTCGCAGCATTGGTCGCAGCTACCACGGCAGCAAGACCCGTAGTGGCAGTTGGTGATGCTGGGCACTCAGAAAACGAAGGTGATGGGAGCGACAATGGCAGGTCGAGTGATGATGTTGAGCTCGAGTAGCGCAGGTGGCCGAGGCCACCGCTGCGGTGTGAGAAGGTGGGCGTGGCGGGCGACGTGATGTCCGACATGGACGCGTTGTCGACGAGGAACAGGCCGCTGTTGGTGTTGTTGTAGGCGTTGGCGTTCATGCCGCCTTCGACCATCTCCGCGGTGGCATACTGTCCATCTTCAAGGCGTTTGCGCTCCTGTACCAGCTGGGGCAGGATCAGGGGTTTGAGTTTGGCCGACATGGCAGAGCAGCAACAGGCAGCGTCGGCTGCTGCGTGCGCGCGTTGTGTGACAAGAGCGTGGGTGTTGTGTTGTTATCTTTTCTGTTGTTGTTCGTGTGAGTCGTGGATCGTACAAGAGGCGCCGAGCGGCGGTGATACAGCCTTTAAGCAGGCAAAGTCGTTGCGCCAAAAGCGTTGGGTGAACAACCACGACCGGGAAATGTCAGTGAGTCTTAAACCAAGTGATAATAAACTGGCCCCCAAAAAGACCAATAAACCAAAACAAAGCCCAATAAACCGCCAGTTCAATAGACCGGTCAAATAAGGGTCAATATGAAAGGCGGGTCATAAAGCAACAAATAATTGCCCGAGACGCGGGGTTTGGCCGTTCAGTGTCGAGTTGGTTGGTGGTGTCAATGGTTCACCCAGCAAAATAGCCAAGGTCGTTGTTAAGGAAATGGGAATCAAAAAAATTAAAAGAGAAAGGCCAAAGGCTGCAAAGTAAGACGCGCGCGCGCAAGGCATGAAAAGCCATCAACAACCCCAGAGTCCTCGAGGTCTCGTCTTATAGAAAGTTGCGATGAGGGCGGGCCGTTTGTCTGGGGAAAATCAGACGACAGCCACAAACAAGAGTCAAACTGTCGAGCCGTTCCGTTGTCGTCGAGCTGCCGATGTGAGGAGTCGTCGAGGCGGCAAGGCGCAAAAGGCGTGAAAAGCGCAAAAGGCGTAAAAGACTTGCAAACCGGATACGTCGCAGTGGGTGTGGGATTGGGTTCGTTCGTGGCTAAGGCGGTCCCCAGCGTCTGATACGTTTTGATACGTGGTTCGCCAGAAAGCTCCAGGGTGGAAAAGTGAAAAAAATCCTTAGAATGATGCCGGACCACGTGTAAGTTCGTCGGGCGGCCGCTACGTGCACTTAATGTACGTCGTTGCGTCTTTTTTGGCTTCTCTGTCGAGGCCTTTTGGGTTCGAAGGCGCGCGTGATAGAACGAGGGTCGTATGCGTTTGCTGAGCTGGCCTAGCGAGGCGGTCGGCAGGTCTGTCGGTCGGTCGGTTCTTTGAGAAAGAGAGATGGGCGGCTGCAGGTCGTTGGTCGTTCCCTATGAGGCACACGGGGGGACACAAGCCACAAAGCAAACCGGAAGTCTCAGTGTGTTGTTTGTGTTTCGGTTCGAGTCGTGTTTTTCAACGGCGACCAGCAGCGATGCGTGGGGGTGCTAGCGGTTTTGTTGTACTGTTGGCTGTAGCTGTACGGAGTAGCTGCAAGAGCTGTTGTTGTCGTTGTTGTTGTTGGTAGTGAGCGTAGCGGTCGACCCACGTGAGCCATGAGCGGCGGGCAAACGAGACTGGAGAGTGGGCGCCCAAAATGACTGGTTGGCGGTTGTCCTGCAGGATGCTGGTTGGAGAGGATGGGTGTGGAGGGGGTGAGGTGTGACGACAACGACTGGCTGTCGATGTTGTTGTTGAAGAAAGGGAAAAAAAGAGAAGAAGAGCGAAGGAGGGGGGAGGGGGGCAGAAAAAGAATGAATCAGGAAAGAGGGGAGCAAACTGGTAAGAGTCAACAAAAGAGGAAAGAGGGTCGGAATACAAAATACATATGACAAACAAACGGGGAAAGAGCTTTCCAGTCAAAAGCCCACACAAAAAATAACGGCGATGGGCCCAGACCTTTTGACCTTTTGACCTTTTGACCTTTCTGCCTTTCCACGACGTTGTCTCCGAAGTATTTTATGGGGACCTTTGTTGGAGGATCTTCAACCAAAACAACTGGTGCGGCGCCAGAGCTGGAGGAAGCAGGGGAATAAGAAGGGTAAAATAAAGATAAGAGAAAAGCAAACGGTCGAAAAGAAAAGTAAAAAGGGGGGAAATACAAGTACATTGAAAAGGACGAGAGAGAGAAGGAACCTCCGAGGGAGAGGGAGGAGGAAAGAACGAAGGCGGGAAAAAGCGAAGACATTCCCAAAGAGGCAAGGGCCACTACGACGCACGCAAAACATCACGCAAAAACGACAACAGGAGAAGACAGAAGGCGGGCGGGCGAAGAA
Source organism: Sporothrix dimorphospora (assembly GCA_021397985.1). Classification (NCBI taxonomy): domain Eukaryota; kingdom Fungi; phylum Ascomycota; class Sordariomycetes; order Ophiostomatales; family Ophiostomataceae; genus Sporothrix; species Sporothrix dimorphospora. Next base: position 68,518 of record WOUA01000079.1, read on the forward strand.
GAAAACCTCTCACTGTTGCTGACCGCAGGGCAGAGGCTCCACCGGGGAAGAAAAGCCACACGCCGCAAGGTGGAATCCACGGGATCCAGATGCTTGGGAGACAGAGGCAGAGAGGCAGACCAGATGAAGAAGCGGGAGAAAAAGTCTTGAGCGGGCGGCAACCCGGCTGTGGGCCGCCAGAAAAGCATGTGTCGGGCCCTGGTCGCCTTGGTTGCCTTGGTCTCTCCTGCTCTTCAGTGGCGGGTGGCATCCATCCTCCAGTGTCAAACGAGTTGCTGGCGGAAGACCGCCAAAACGCAAAAAAGCAAAAAAAAAAAAAAAAAGATCCCCTGCTAGCGTGTCAACAGTGCGCTGGACGGATCCTTTTTTTACTTTTTCACGCTTCTCTGAGGTTCTCTTGTTTTTCTTTCTTTTTCTTCGCGGTGTCTTCCGCTCTTTCTCTGTTTTCTCTTTACAGCTCACGCGCTAGACTGCATACGGACACATCTCCATCCACGGTTGTCGGTATTAGCCCGCCGCTTGTTCTACCTTTGGGCCACCGGCCTCTGACATCAGTGACACTTGCCTTCGCACTTCGCTCTTGCCTGCACTTGCGCCTGCACTTGCCTGCGCTTGCGGTCACTGGCTTCCTTTTATGGTTCTTTTCTTCCGCCGCACCTCGTGCTGGAGCCACTTTTTTATTGGCTCTCGTCGCTTGGAAACAGAAAAAAAACTGGGGCGCACCTCTCATTTTCTTCTTTTTTGAACCCGTCTCTGACCCAATTCCGGGTCTGGCTCGATGGGGCGGCCTGGCCTGCCGTGTGCACAGAAGAGTGCAGAGCGTCATAGTGCTTTTTATGGCGCATAGGTGTACTTTGCGCGCAGCTTATTAATTTTTATTGTTTCTTTGTACTTGTATCTTGTACGGAGTACGTTCGTACCGAGAACATATTGCACGCGGGGGCGGAAGGAAGGAGCGAGGAACGATGAAGGAACCAGGAAGGAAGGAAAGAAGGATGGCGCACGGAACATTGGGCTGGGGAAGGAGACAGAAAAAAGCCTCTCCTACGAACGTTCAGCGCACCACGACGAAACACAGTCACAGAGAAGGATGAGAAGGGGGGGAAAAAGAGAAAAGCAGGGGGGAAAGCCTGGCGGAGACCCGCGGGCTTGCATGCCTGGCCCTGCAGTGCCGATGGGCGCACGCCGCCCGTACCTTACATGATGGGGGAGCGAGGGGAGCAGACGCACGCAAACGCACCACTGATCTTCAAGGAAACACTGGGGCCTCTCCCTCCTTCCTTCATTCTCAGGATTCGCAGGAAGCGTTTTTGGTGGCTGGAGGGCGCTGGGGCCAGGCCTTGTGGCCCCCTGTGTCTCTGCCCTGCCGGGAGCGTTTGCCGACGTAAGTGGCTGCCTGCGACCTGAGAAAGGCATGGCTTCGATCTCGGCTGCATGGCGAATTCCGACAAAGTGGGAGCCAAGACTGCCTGACCAGAAACCAGCAACGTTGAAGAGATTGGAATTCTGCTCAGTCCGACATCAAGATGAATAAAGTGGTTGCATAAGTGTCAAGGGGCGGAACACAAAGAACAAATACTTCGTAAAGAACACAAGAGGAAGGAACAGGGCACACGACACAAAAGTGTGGGTGGCAGGCGAGACATCCCTTTCGGGCGGGGAGGGCCGCTCGGAGACAAGAGCGAGACAAAGAAAAACGTGTGCCGTACACCACTCTAGGCGGGAAATGGGTGTGTGGCAGGCAGGAAGAGAGGAGGCGGTAGACAGCCAGCGGTAGCGAACGCGAAGAAGCGAGCGAGGGAAATAATCCGTCACGGAAACAAAAGAAACGAAAAAAGAAAGGAAAGCCACAAAAAGTCGCCATCGTGGGGAGCCGGCCGGCGGCTCTCTTTTGCTCTTTTGCTCTTTTGCTCTTTTGCCCTTCCATGAAGAGGCGTCAGTGGATGCGTCCAGCCGAAATGGACGGCGTCCTGTTTGCCTGGGCCGTGTTGTGGCCCCAGTTTTTTTTTTAACGGGGTGGAGAACGTGGCCAAGAGTCAAAAAATAGAAGCCCGGCAAAAAAATAGAAGAAGAAAAAGAAAAAAGAAAAGCAAAAGGGAAAATACAACGGTGAGGAGGCAAAGAAAAGGCCAGAGCTGGCAAGCTAGAGCGACTTTTGTTTGGGCCAGCAATGCACACACTGGGAAGTACCTTCCTCTCTGTACGAATACGAGAGCTTCTCTTTTCGTTTTTCTTTTCTCGTCCGTGGCAAGACCGCTCGCCAACGAGCGGTCGACCATACGTCGTAGCTATTGCTCGGAAAAGCAAACTAGCACAATTTACGTCCATCGCATTACCGATGGATGGACTAGTCCTCACTATCCTATGGTTCTTCAAGTGCTCGCTTACAACCACTAGTTCGAGCTGCCACAAGTCCGACGACGACGAGTTTGAAGAGCAAAATACACAGTACGGTTAAGAAAACCACGGGTGAGATAAATCGATGTCTACAAAAGAACTAGGCTCACGCGCACGTCTGTACTGTCAGTTACAAAGCCCAAAGTGTACAAAACGCAAAAGTACGGAAGTACAGAGCCCGTCTGGAGACGACTTGTCCATCTATAGTAAGTACAGCGGCTTGCACCTTGCATCGCCATCACACCATATCATATCAGCGTCCGAGGAACATCAGCATATCCCTACCGGTGGCACATGACATGTGCTTCCTCCGGCCCCCAAACCACTATTTCCCAAGGCCTGTGCAGCTCGTATCTGAATTACCATCTGCAACCCATTGAGCCGTAATAATTTCGTGCAGGAAGGGACAAGACGGAAGACTGAAGAACAGGGCCGTATATCACCAAGCCAGACAACGCAATTCAACCGAGGAGTGAAAAGACGTGCCGCCCGTGTATTTCCACGTGGCATGTAAGATACTTGCACAGAAAGCACAATGTAAATTGATTTCGGCTGCTGGCACGTTCGTTTTGCTCCTCCTCTCGGTTTGTGATATCCTTGCTTCCGAACAATTTAGAGAGACCAATTTACAGCCAACGGAAAGACCAACCGCAAAAAGAAGTGCTCTGAAATCCTTTTATAGCCACATGCCGGCGAAACTTGCCTGCCAACGGTCCCCATGCCGTGCAAATAAAATTGGACTGACGGAAGGACAAGGATAGCGACGTAAATAAAAAACGCTCTGATCCTCTCCTCAAAGGCCCGTTCATCAATGGCAGAAGCCGGAGGAGAACCGTCTGAACAATCCCTGTACTTGAAGACGGAAAAGAGGATTGCTGCAGGGATGCAGGGCCAGACCGCTCAATTCTTTTTGGCCATCTACCATGGCCTTGTCTTTCTTGGCAAGGGAAAAATAAAAGTGCCCAACACATCCTGCATCGAGTCTCATGATGCGTGATTTTCGATGGTTGACGGGCATTACAATGTCGGATTGAGCTGTAAGCTCAAAAGGAAAGAAAAGGATTCCACTGGCCGAGGTTTTGATACGAAGAGAATGTGCCAGCTGTCTCGGCTGTCCCCTTGTGCCTTGCATTAGCTTCCTCCTTCTCTCTCTCTCTCTCATTATTTTTGGTTCGTCTTTTGTGTCTCGTCGGGCGGTTGTGGTGCGCTGCACGGCACGTACTCCGACCTGTCATATTCCACGAAAATTATCCAACCATCTCCCAAGGCCAAGAAGCTTCGACTGAAATGGTGGGGGAAAGAAAGTAAAAATGGGTGTGGTCATACAGGAGGTACAACAGCCAGTTGTGCAAAATGAGGAGAGGAGGAACGAAACGGGGGGAAAGGCGGTTGGCCGTTGATTGCATCATGCTCCGGTTACCCATCCACGAGCTTCGAGACTGTCCACCGGTGTACCATTGACGCACGTCCAAGGCACATATGCCAAGTGACGTTGCGTCTGGGAGGAAGTTGTTGGCAATATTGGACAAGGAAAGCATCGTGATTTGATACAGGTCGCTCGAGATTCACTCTGTGCAGTCGGAACAAATTAGAAGATGATGAAGAGGGTGAATTAGATGAGGACCCTGGCTTCTATGTCTACGTTCAGGGCCAAACGAGCATAACGATCGAAAACAGAGAGATGAGGGAGGGAATGAAAGAAAGCACTTAAACAAAATAGATGACATCAAAGCAATGGAGGTTGCGAAGTAACAGGTTCGCGAAAATATCCAAGTAGTGTCCTTGTTTATTTTGTGATATGTTTCATAGGATATCAACTGATGTGAAGTGGAGTGCAATATTTTTAAAATAAAATAAAATCTTTCGTATTTTTGATCAAGATAATTTGCTTTATAAAATAAATAAAAAAGAGGAAAAGGAATATGAAAGTGAAAGAAAACAAATCGATGAAAAAAAAATAAAATAAAAAGCAATAAAGGCATAGAAAAATAACAAAAAATTAACGAGATAAAAGAAGGAAGACCTAAACATCAAGAGAAACAAATCGATAAATGAAGATTACCTGAAATCACAAAAGCAAAATTAAAAACAAGGATGATCATCGGAAAGACGGCAGTTGGCATTTGAGCAAGTTGGCATGCAAATATGCCCAGTAATAGTCCATCGTCGATGCTCACGATGCTTGCTTACACAACACCAGTGGGCTACAGGGTAGTAAAGCATAGATATCATCAGAAAATGAGAGTACATACATCGATTCTCTTGTTTCGAGCCTTTTTTTACTGTTCTTTGATCCTCACAGAATTATTGTTAGGATGTGGAGATGCGCTGCCGCGGCACTTACGATGTCTCCTCGAACGCGACCTTGATCCCCGAACGCGTGCTCGACAGCAGGATGGCACAGATGGCACACGCATGATACACATGCGCTTCAAGACGCAAAAGGAGAGGGCGACTGCTACATTGACCACGACCATGTCACAAGCGCGCAAAATGGACATCAAATCATGTTTTAATTGTAGCTCTCTTTCGTGTTCTTGGATCCTCAAAAACGCACTATTGGCGTGTTGATGTGCGCTGCCGCGGCGCTTGTGATCTCTCCTTGAACGTGTGCTCGACAGCAGGTGCCGCACGTCCTAGATACACAAACGCTTCAAGACCCAAAGAGGAAGAACAACTTCTACGCCGACCACAACCATTTCGCAAGGGCAGCAGATGGGGCCAGAGTACTTCACCGACCGAGGTATCTTACGGTGTGAATGGCAGCCACGTGCAACCGGCTGCTGGGCGATCGCGTCCGCGAAAAGAGAAAGAGAGGGATGAGAGGACATTTGCTCAAGAGCGGACTACGGTACAGTGTATAAACGATCACCGACAGTGAGTGTTTTACACGCTGATGAGTAGGACTCGCTTGTGTGTGCGAGGAGATGCTTACGCGACAAAAGAGTGAGCCCAAACGGTCGACGTTGAAATGTCTCACGAGGAGAATAAGCTTTGCACAGTCCTAGGAATGAAAGGGATGATCATCCACGCTTTGGGATGGCTGCTCAACCGTTGGGATCGAGTGTCACTTTTCTTTGCTTTTTCTTCGACCTTGGGGGACAGGGAGACCACGGTCTGCGCAAGTTGCGGTGAACGCTGACCGCGAGACAGCATCACCCGCTTTCGATTGTCACAATACAATGACATTACACCGTATGTTGAGCTGTTTGTTGAGTCAAATTATCGGGACGATGCGAATGAAGGACTGAATGACAGGAAAGAGAAAATGAGAGCAGTGTCGATCGGCCTTCTGGACGGGCCTATGTTCCACGATGCCTCCCCCAGATTGAGATACCTTGATAGAACCCTCTCCCCGCAAAGCTGTCTGGGCTGGATTGGGGCGCGATCGACGTCCTCCGGGGATGTAGGAAGTACTGGCGTCGTAGGGTTCTCTCTCAGCTCAAACCGTAAATAGTCCTCGGCTCTCATACTCGCCCTTTGTCTTGGTTTTGACGGCGGGGCGAGGTCCTTTTTAAGCCCTCAAGTAGATTCAGCGATTCGAAGGGCAAGTCCTTCAGCCTGAAACGAAAGAAATGGCGGCATATGGCATGGTATGATGTTTTCTGCTATTGCGCTCACTGACATGACCGATTCCAACATGCCCGGCTCTTTCTTACAAATATGAAATGCCTGGCCGAAACAATGTTTTGAAGGCAAAACCGCCCCCTCTGAGTTCGCAGGCCGCGGACGTCGGCAGGTGGTCAGATTCAGGCGGCGATGATGCCATTTCGCGGGGATGGCGCGTGTCTCTTCAGTCTGACAGGGATACAAGGGCATCGTGGCAGCGTGGTTGTAGGGCTGCAATCTTTCGTGTCTGGGGAAGCACATGGGGGGGCTGGTTCGTCGTCCTACGAGTAGTACGACGCACGGGAGCATGCACATCGGCGTTGCGGAGAATCACTCGAGTCTGCGAGTTGCATCTCCAAGGTCGACGGAGGTGAGACAGTTGAGGACGGGGCAACGGTACGATAACGGGGCAGTGGAAGAAACGAAAGACAGGACGAGACCAGACCAGACCAGACAAGACCAGACAAGACCAAACCATCCAAGCGCGGAGATAAAAACCTGGAGGAGCGGAGAGCGCCGAACCAGCACATCCCTCCCCATCGCCATGCAGCGAGAAAAGCACACGCGGACGAGCATGGCCGCTGGCGTGGGCGCCTTTTCTGGCTTCGGATTGATTCTTGGCCTGGTCCCCTCTTTCCTGCAACTTTATCTCTCCTGCTGGCTGCAAAACCACGACGTCTGCGCCTTTTATTGGCTGCAGGAGCTACTGGTCATCGGGATTGATAATAATAAAAGGCTCGTGGCAGGCGCAAGTGAAGGGCAGACGGGGTCCTGCCTGGAACGCTCGGCGGTCTCGGGGGTCGGAGGCTGTGTTCTTTCTTTCTTTCTTTTTATTATTATTATTATTAACTTTTCGACTTTTCGACGTGCGCCATCGCAGGGCCCAATGGCCTAACGGCCTAACGCGCGGGTTGCGACAGCATGTTCTGGCGGAGCTCCTCACGGCTCCTCACAGTTCACGCAGGTCTACTGCTAATTACCTCGCTGATAGGCCCGGAGTTTATGGGGGTTTAAGGGATTTGGGAGCGTTTGGGCAGAGATGCTTGAGGGGCATGGCGTGTTTCTGCGCGCTAACGGTGGTGCGCGCCAGCCGCTATGCGGAAAAGAGGCAGCAAGTCCTGGAGTAAGACCGCCAAACGCGCCAAAAGCTCACCTCTCTGTGCGATGTTCGGAGGTGGTGTCGCGCGTGCTGATGCGCTGAGAGGGGGCGGGGAACTGCTGTAGCCAACTGTATTTCCCTGGGAGGACGCGAGGAGGGGACCGGACGATTGGAAATACAGGCAGTCAAGGGCGCTCCAAGACACAAAGAGAAGGAAAGAGCGACCAGAAAATCCCGGCCGTCCGACCCAACTTCCACCTCGTCCGGAGCTACTGTTTCCAACTAAACTCCTCTTGTCTCCTCTGTCTTTCTCCCCAGTCCTCCTCGCCCATCTCCCATTCTAATCTTTTTCGCGCTGTTCCCCGTCAAAGGGCAAAAAAAGCAGGCCATCCGCACCCCATCTTTCCCTGCTTCCCACGGTCCCTTCCGATCGTTCTTTCCTTCTTTTACTCAACACCGCAGAATAATTGTCCATATCTTTTCTCACTGCCCCAGTCCTAGATCCAAACGCATTCTCCTCTCCATTTTCACGAACAAAATACTATTTCCCAGCCTCGCAATCGCAAACCGTGTCGAACTGTATCTTACCTGTAAGGGACGTGCCCACACCAGCCAACCAACCAGAAACGACACCCGAAAAAAAAAGCTATCGCCGATAATAATTCGCAAAGACTACCTCTCTTTCCCCGACGCAACTGCTGCAAGCTTGTACTCCGACAGCTCTCTCTCTCTCTCTCTCACTCACGCAACTTCACGACATCAGACGTCTTTCCTCGCACCACCCGTTGACGACCACCTCGTCCGTGCTTGGCAGGCGGCTTCTCGACGAAACTCGCCTTACCCGGAAGCTCCCGCCACACGCAAAACCCTCCCCCCAACCTCCACCCTCCGACACCCGAAGTTCCCCCCCGGGACCATCTCTCCTCCCAAACACACACCATGTTTGCTACACGGGTCCTCCGCCAGGCTGCTGCGCACGCCGAGCGCGCACCGCTAATCAAGTTCATCGGCAAGAGAACAGTTCCTGGTAAGCACAACACCCGGGCGCCCGATTCCTCTGCCACCCTACTGACTGTCTGCAGCCGCCGTTGACCACTCCCCCCAACCGCACCCGGCCAGCCCCAGCCACGCCCTGCCCGCCGACTTCACCTCGGGCTCCCACACCACCTTCAGCTCCTACCGCGACCATGCCCAGCAGTTTGGCCCGCTACGAAAGACCATTAAGAACCTGGCCGAGCGCGGCGTCGGCGGCTCCAGCGGCTACGAACTCGGCTCCGTCCAGGCCGCCAAGGGCGAGGCCTTTGACCGCAACGACCTGCCCGCCCGCTTCCGGAGGTCCCCCATCTCCCTCGCCGAGATCGAGGCCGTCGAGACCGGCGGCGCCACGCTGTTCGCTTGAGCCCCGCAGAGTTGTCCCACAGAGACAACATAAAAAAAACAAAATACAAATAACGAAAAAAAGGACAGAAAACGACCGGGCGGGCGACGGTCTGGTGACGATATTCTTGGGCGGCTTTCATTTTCTTTTCAACAGGATCCCCCGTTTGGCATGATTTTTTATTGTTTTTTATTGTTCTTTTTCTTTTCTTTTCTTTTGTCATCGATTTCAACTTCGCTTGCTTCGGTTTTGCATACACCCCCTTTTTTGCAATTTTGCAATTCGCATTTTCCCGCATCAGCAGCACATACGTTCGCGATCACACACACGGCGTCAGTCGGGCAGGGGAGAGACCAAAGGCACGGAGACGGTTGAGTTGGAGGACGACGGGAGGCGTCAGGAAAAAGCATGTGGCTTGGGCTGGGCTGGCTCGGACACCCCCATTCATTGGCGGAAGCGGGCCCCCCCCTGCAGATGCAAGGCGCAGGAAGAAACCGGGCAAGAACGAGAACGAAGCCAGGACGTCCGAACCATACGCATGTGAATGTTGTGTTATGGCTTCATGGGCTCAGCGTTTCTTGTATTCTTTTTTGCAGTCGCTTGCTCCTGCCGTTGTCTGTTGGTACTGCTCTCTGCGTGTTGGTGCTTTTCCGTTGGCTGTTGCTCCTGCCCCTGGCCCCTGGCTGTTGGTTTTCTCTGGTAGTTCGGTAGGCTTTGTTGCCTTTCCCCATGTACTTATATACGTACTACTCCGTACAGCAAAACTTAGTTCCTTCCAATTTTTGTGCTCAAGTGCTAGATCGCAGCTTCCTCGTCGTGGTTCAGGTTTGCCGTCTACGCCTTCCTAGTAATATGGTGTTGCTGTCCACGGACGACTGCGCACCGTTCCTTCCCCTTTGTTATGTAGCTGTATGTGCCGTAAGCCTGCCTGCCATTTCACATCTGCGTCGTCAGGGCGCGCATGTTTGTTTTTGTGTTTCGCCGTTGTCATTCAAAACTTCTTCACACTGCGCTTGAGAATCGTTCCTAGCATCATTTGTGCTGTATGGTTCTTCCTTCATATTTTACATCGCACACCCAAGCATCGATTTCTTATCATCTATCTTAACTCTCCTTGCCTTCTCGTCACCAACGCTGCCTCTGAGCTCCTTCGCTACTCGATTGCGGGTTTTTGTCTCGAGCAGCCCTCTCTTTGCCTCGCTTGAGCGGCCGTTCCCCAAACGGCCCCCGTGTAGCTTTCCCCAAGCACATCCGAAGCACCGCCAGCCTCCTTACTACATCCCACTCCGGCTCCATCATTTTGACTGGCGTCCAACATGGCATCCAACATGAATGTGGACGCACCCGAGCGACGTCAGTTCCAGGTCGTTGTGAACCTGAATCCACCCGCGCACCGTACAAACCAAGACGTACTATACCAGGACGACGACAGCCGCCCTCGCACCCTGCCAGCTCCAAGCATTGGCTGGCATAGTCTACCTCTCGAGATCCACGATAAAATATAGGGCTGCCTATTGCTGGCATCTGCCGAGAGTCGCCGCGAGTTCAGAGCCCAAAGAATCCTCCTACCGGACGAGGATACCACGTTGCCACACGTCCTTTCTCCTTGTGCCGCCACATGCCGAGAATGGCAACAGAAGTTCGAGCCCATAATATTTCGGAGCCTCATGGTGTACAGCAACGAGTTGCCGACTCTTGCGCACTGCGTCGCCGGCGAGCCTGGCTCACCAAAACGTGCTCGCCTCGACTACATCCGACACTTGCACTTCCACATCCGGCTCCAACCGTACGGAATCGAAGAGTTTGATTCCGAGGAGCCGAGACAAACCGTATGGAGAGACAACCACCTGTTTGCGGACAGTATATCGGACCTGTTTGCAGTGCTCGCCAACTGGGAAGGGGACACGCCGAACCTGGTCCTGGAGCTGAGTGCAGGAAGCTCGGGAGATGCGCTCCATCGCGTATCCGCATTTCACATGAGCGACGACTACCCCTACGAGTTAGCAGAGGACGTGGATCCTGAATTTCGCGTATTCACTTCGTTTCTGATGTTGGGCGAATTCTTCCAATTGAACAGGTCAACCAGTGTTTTGAGATTTACGCCCACCCACCGCATGGCAGGACTTTCACGAGACGGCTCCGGGAAAGTTGGCCGGCAGCCGCATTGGGACAATATTCACTCGAGGGACAAGCCGCCGCTCCCGATCGTGCGCGGCCTGGTAATCAGCTTGCGTTTTTACCGCGTCATTAGCCACAAGTTCCTGTCAACCCTGATTCTCACGAAGCTACCGGGCCTAAAGGACATACGACTTGAGCAGTAGGCATCGCTCGATTTGAAAGGTAAGTGGAAGAGAAATCCTGTAAAAAAAACCCTGAGGGAAAAGCAGAAAGCTAACATGTGCCTTTTAGGGATCATGGCGTGTATAAGCGAGGACGACTGGGCTATGCGGCAGTCGCTCCGGTCACTCCGCCTCTACTCCACAACTGTCGACTGGCGACGGGCCCCCGTGCAACACAATACCGAACACCAGCAGGCCCTCTTGAACAATTATTTTATTCCTAAATTTGTGCAGGCAACGCGCTTTCTCCGAATCTTGGCTTTGACGGGACTTGTCAGTGCGAGTGCGCTTTTCATCGAGGCGGAGTCCCAATGCCCCCTGCATTACTGGACGGAAGTCTACCAGGAGCCATATTTCTACCCGTCGCTGACCAAGGTTGCTCTGTCGGAGCCAAACCTCAGCCGGGATCATGGAAATGTCACTTTCATTTTGGTGCTGGCCGGGCGCATGGCGACGCAGATGCCCGAGCTGCGAATCATGGAACTATGGAACGCCGGGGAACCATACATCTTCCGCTACGAGGTGACTTCGGAAGAAGCTACGCTTACCGTCATGGCCCCTTATGACGTGAGACCAGCATTAACCCCTTTGTGCAAAAACATGTGGCAAACGGTTGCAAATCGTCATCACCGTTTAGAACACAGGCCGTTGCGCATCACAGTCTACGAAATCGATGGTCCTGAAGGAGAGAGAGTCAGTGAGGCCACTGCGCTGCGTCATCTGAAGCTACGTCACGAGATCATGGACCCTAGGTCTCGCTACCAGCTCGAATGCCACAAAGTGGCCATGAGAGCTTTTACAGAACCGGATGAGGATCTTGAATTGCTGGATGAGGATCTTGAAGTGCTGGATGTGGTTTGACGTTGAATAGACTTACAAATACGCGTTGCTCTGGGGCACATAAAGAGAAGGAGGACGAGAAACAAACAGATGAACCCAAAGGGATTGAGCAAAGATAAAAAATAGAAATAGAAATAGAAATAAAAACTAAAAAAAAAAATTCGAAATAACGAAAACAAAAAGTAACTGTAATAATAGGGATGATACGTCCACGGCTGTGAAACGAGATCAAAAAAAAAATAAATTCCGATCCAGGCAGGGATCGAACCTGCAATCTCTTGGTTCGTAGCCAAGCGCCTTGCCATTTGGCCACTGGACCCGTTTTATGAACGACGTTTCCCTGAGACTACACTTTTGAAGGCAGATCCGGAGGCGAGATTGACAAGGCCTCACATTTCCTCTCTTCTCACATAGCTGGTCATTCTACAATTGCAGATGTGTTACGGATGCTCTCTAGTTTACTCTCCGTAATCGATGCTCATTTACAAAAAAAAAAAACGATTTGTTGTCCAAAATAGCAAATAAAACGCCCGTCATGATATAATGTACAAATGCCACCCCGTCCGCTTGTTGTTTCTGTAGATCGTCTCATCGCCCCCTCCAACCGTCCAACAGTCCGAACTTCCAGCCTCCCAAGTCCACGTGCACCCCATCGTCATATCTACGACGTGGGGAGCATTTTGTGTCTCCCATGAGAGCAACGTATCACTCTCGGCCATTCAATTGTCGAGACAAAAGAGTGGCGCCCGTTGTCGTAGTCCTTCTCCTGTATACCGCCTCTTCCCACTGTTCGCCGGTTCCCGTCTAATCCTTCGATCCCTTGTGCTTGATTCTGCCTTCCAATCTGCTCTGGAACCGGCCCAGGTGGTAGTTGATGTTGTTGGGTGTCTTTTGCTGCGTCACCGTGGTGTCCATACATGCCCGCAGTGATGCCTCGACGGCTGCGCAGCCCGCTGTGTTGAAACCGGCTGACGCCCAGCATGCTGCTTTGTTAGTGGGGAGACTCGAACGAAAACAAAAGTCTATGGCGGGAGACGGCACGCACCTAGAACGGAGGACATGGCGGCCATGCACGGGTTGAGCTCCTTCTTGTTGGCTTCCTTGACGCGCAGCACCTTCAATGGTGGCAGCTTAATGGGTTTGGCCGGCATCGTGGAAGAGTTGTAGAGGGAGAGGCGAGCGAAATTGGGTATTGGGAGGTTGTCGGGTCGTCGTGGTCGTCAGCAATCGTCTTCCGAAGTCGTCGAGCTCGTCGCAAAATCGCAAAACTGGTGATCCAATGTGCTCGAGTGCGAAAATTATGCGTGGCTTTCCGCCCGTCCTGAAAAGCTACAATCGGCACGTGACGATAAGACCACCCGTCTTTCTGGGCCTCTTGGAGAATGGGAAGAAATTTGGCGGGTCCAACGCGCTAGTCACTGCAGTTCCATTTCGACAGCGCGCCTCGTCTCTGATTGGCCGATTGCCAATATGTAAACAAACCGCAAACCCGCCTGCCCTGGGGGCCAGGCCCATCGTCAGTCGCCCAATATATGCTCATGCCTGAGCCCTCCACCGCTGCATTTCTGTCACAAAAAAAGAGGGACGACCGAACGAGAGAGAAAGGCGGCACGCGTTTTCCACCCACCCACATCGCAAAATAACACTTTTTCTTTCTTGTTTGCATAGCGATATCCTTTTTTTTTCCATTCATATTTCCAGCAAGTAACAACAACAAGCAGTACCAACTCGATACACGATACGCGGCACGCGATACACCTTTTCTTCATGCATTTTACGACATCCAGTTGACCCTCGAACGCGAATTTAAGAACAACGAGAACGCGATGGCTAGCAGCTGTCCAAGCACCCGTGGCTTGGACGGCGAAGCTGCCCTCGTGCGTCCAGCCGACTCGACTCCTGTCGCGACAAGCCTTTTCAGGTACGTCTCGGAGCCTTCACGTCCCTGCAATCGCTCCTTTAACCTTTACTAACCGTGCCTCTCGTTGAACAGCTTCGCCGACGCCACGAAACCGACTATCACTGCTGCCGACCTCGCCCCGACGCAACGCCCGCATCCCCGGCCATGGAAGCGCATCGCTGTTCCTGGCGCGGGCAATAAACTCGGCCTGCGCACCGTCTGGAAGCGCGTTGGTGGTCTCCCACGATCGAGCGAGGACACGCGGTACTTCCAGGGCGTCTTTGAGTTGAGGGCCGACGGTCACGGGCCGCGCAAGAACAGACGAACGGAGCGATACGTGCCTGTTTGGGGTGACGCACAATGGAAGACCTTGCCACCGTCCAATACAGAGAACGCCGAGGAGGATGTTGCCAAAGCTAGAGGTATGTTTTACACACGCGTTTCGTTTCTTGAGAAACACCAAAAGAGAGCAGAGCTAACAGAGCGCGACATTACAGAAGCCGTCGTGAGCCTCACAACAGGCGCGGAAGTAAATGACACAAATATTCTGGGTCGCAGCCTTGCCTTTGTGCCCCGAAAGCGGAACAGTCGCCGCCAGCCTCTTACTGTTTCACTACCACCGCCAACCGAACCCACGACGACACCGAGCCCCGTACGCGCCACGACCGCCATTGACGAATCACTTGAGGCCGTCGAGCAAAACGCGGAGCATATCACCAAGCGCGCTAAGAGACGCATGAGCAGACGCATCAGCATTCTGCCGAAGCTGGAGGGAGGCAGCCTGCTCTCGCCAGAAAAGAAGGCCGTGCCACCACACGTCTTCTCGTCGCCAGTCAAGCGGCGGGTATCCATGGTTGCCATCCACGAGCCACCAGCGACACCTGGTATTCCTGCCACGCCTGGGACACCTGGTACGGCTAAGTCTGTTGCCAGCATTGCGCCGCCGATTGCTTTCGAACCGACCTTTTCGAGCCCGATTAAGACGCTGGCCCCGATCTCTGAGAGTCTGTCGCCGGCCAAGCCACTTAGCCCAAGCGGCAAGCTGGCCTGCCCCATGTCGCCCGTCGTCGTCTTTGAACGGCCAGTTGCAGAGGAGATGGAGGCCGAGTCGCCTCACGAGGTATGGCGGCGAATGTCACTGCACAACACGCGCCGCCGTGAGACATTGTTCTCCACCGTGGAGCGACAGTCACCGGCGAAAGCCACGAACGCGTCGCGAGCCAGCCGCCGGCACAGCTTTTTGCCCCAGAACACGCCTCTGGTCTTTTCAGAACCAACCACGAAGAAGGCGGCAAACCGGAGACACACGTTCCAGCCTGGCGGCCTCGGCATATTCCTCGCATCCTCCAACAAGTCGTTCGATAAGTCTTCACCAGAGCTGGACAATGTCCCGAGCATCACCGTCTCCGAGTCTGAGAACACGTCCTCGACTATTGAGCTCAGCGGTCTGGACGAGTCCTCTGTCAACGAGCCGCCAGCCCCGACCCAGGATGAAACAGTGGTTGTGGACGTCCGCACAAACCTTGACATTTTCGGATCTGGGCCGCCAGTCCAGACACACCACTCGCCGACGGCCGACCACCATGTCTCTTTTGACATGAAGACCCACACCGAGACATCCACAAAGTCCAGCCCGTCCAAAGCTCCGAAAGACGGCAAGATCGTTGCGCAGTCTTCTTCTCCCATCCCCAAGGTGGACGGTCTTCTGGACGTACCGGCGCAGCCTGAGCATATTGACAAGCTCAAAGACCAGCCTCTCGATACCGTGAACGAGGAGGATACATTGGATGTGTCCAACGAGAGCACGCCTCGCAGCCTCAGCCCGGATATGGACATCGATATTTCGGAGGAGGACAGCCGCGAGGTTACCGACGAAATGGGAATTGTGTCCACCCGGCGTGCCACTGAACTGGATGAATCGCTGTTGCTGCCGCTTCCAGAGACTACCGAAACGGAGTTGGAGACCGAGACCGAAACTGAAACGAAGGCCGACGACTACGGCTGGCAAAGCCCAACATCCGCTGAGCTAGGCCACCTACGAGACGTCCTCGGCACGCCACAGAAGGACAAGTCCACCGATCTTGCCATCTCGCCGCCCTCGGTTGCACATGTCGACATCGACATGGAGCTCCTAGTTGATGATGACAACGCGGATGATGGTGAAATTGTCAAGGACGACGGGATTGCTGACGATGTGGAGGAAATGGAAGACCAAGATATCGAGGATATTGAAGAAGTTGAGGACGTCGAAGCTGTCGAAGATGTGTTTGCCGCGTCTCCGTCGAACGTGGAGGACCTCTCGGACAGCCCCTCGCCAGCACCCTCAGTCGAC
Organism: Sporothrix dimorphospora; assembly: GCA_021397985.1. Classification (NCBI taxonomy): domain Eukaryota; kingdom Fungi; phylum Ascomycota; class Sordariomycetes; order Ophiostomatales; family Ophiostomataceae; genus Sporothrix; species Sporothrix dimorphospora. Next base: position 84,412 of record WOUA01000079.1, read on the forward strand.
GAGGAGAACGGAGATTACACACTTACTCAGCCAATCAATATGTTCCCTGGGGCGGATGACGACGCGACAACGACCATGACCATGGATTTCGATAACCTAGCTGAGGATCAACTGTCGTCGCACGAAGACTCCGAAACCGAGATGTTGCGAAAATTCGTCACGCGGGTCAAGGCCGACAAGAGCGCAAAGGCAGCTGCTGCAGCCGAGGCGGCGTCTGCCCGGTCATTGGCCAAGCTGCAGCGCAAGCGCCGCTCTGGGTCGACTGGATCGACTGCTTCGTCATCGGGCTCGCCCATGACTAAGAAAGACAGCAGCATTTTTGCGTCGCCATTCACATCTCTCGAGGCCCGCGTCCCCTTTGGGAAGAAGGACCATAACATGGGCCCGAGCCCAAGGAAGAAGAGACGGGCGCTTATCGGCGCTTCTGACGGAAACGAAAATCGGACCGAAGATCTGCTTAGCAAGCCATCGTTCGACGACAACTCGCCGCCACGACCGAAGCGGCGCCGGAAGAAGATGGAGGCGGACACGGGCGGCATCTTCAATCCCGAGTTCATGTCTGCCAACAAGGACGACGCAGATGCCGAAGGGACTGCACCGGGTCCCCGCCGGTCGAAGCGGACACGCAGTCAAACGCCCCTCAAATCGGCGGCCGCGACAGCCAACAGTGCGGCCAGTGCCCTGTCGCTGATCCCTGTGCGCCTGCCCGGCTCGTTGAATCTGAACGGCGACGACAGCTATGGGCTCTCGGCGAGCAGTCTCAGTCTTCGGCGCAACGACGAGAAGGACCTGGCAGCGACGACGCGAGTCAACACACGCAAGAACAAGGGCAGCGCCGACCCGCCTTGCATCGTTGTAGCCCGCCAGTCTCACGAGGCATTGCGGGCGTTGCGGGAGCAGAAGTCCGTCTTTGACTCGCCTCTCCTTCCGCAGAAGACGTCGGGCCGCGACAAGGCCGACAAGGCCGACAACGAAGACGGCCACAGCAAATCGCGAAAAACGAAGAAGCCATCCAAGCCGGCCAAGAGCGTGCGCTGGGCAGAGGTCTTGGCTAGATTCCAGACGTCCGACAGCGAGACATCAGAGAAAGGCGTGGCCGTGGCGGATGCTACGGATGCTGTTCCTGATATGGAAGCTGTCAGCAAGTTTAGCTCAGCCGATGCTATGCGGTCCTCGCGGGCGGCTGAGCAGCAGTTACCTGTGGAGGCGATAGTGGAGGCTGAAAGCACACCGGCGACAGCCGTTTCAGCAGCGATCTCTTCGGCTCCCCTTCCGACGTCTGTTCCTTCTGCGGCTGCTCCTCCACCACAGGGCGACTCGGACAAGACGTCCATCCCGCGCCGGACAACACGGGTGTCGCGCCTTCAACCACCGACACCGCGGAAAGTGATTGCCTCTGCTGCTGCTGCCAAGGCCGCGGCCGTACCTGCTCCAGCATCGGTACCAGCCGAGCCCGCGCCAATGGGCCTGAAGGCATTGCCATCTGGTGGTGCGTCTGCCAAGCGAATGGCAACGAGACGGGCAAAGATTGTAGGGATGGGCATGGCAGGCAACGGCACGCCGGCGCCCAAGAGACGGACGACGAGGACCACATAACATGTAGCCAGGGATTGGAGAGCGTTTTTGGTTTTTTTTTTTCGGTGCGTAGGAGACGATGATACCAGCAGACGAGACGAGGCGCAAACAACGCAGGGTATACTATGTTTTGTTATTCTGGGGGGATTAAGCGAACCATTCCAAATTTTGATGCTTGTACTTTCTTCTCTCTTTTTTGATATTCTCTTTTTTTGATAGTTTTTGGAACAGGTGTTGGTGTTTCCCTCTTATCCTTTTTGGCTTGAAAGAATGAGAGTTTGCGTTTTCCTACGAGAGCTTCTTTTGGCGGCTGTTCCCCTGTAAAGTGCTGGGCATCTGATTTATTCACGTGCATTGGGACGTTGGTTTAAATTTTTATGTGGTTTTATATTCCGTATTACCCTTGTGTATCTATAAGACGCCGAGGTAATAAACCAAAACAGTAAGGAAAACGAAATCGCAAAACACGCTCCCAAGAATTTTCGGTGAACCAAAATAACAAAAAGTGAAAAAAAAGAAGAGAGTTGACTGGTATTCCGTACAGACAAACAAAACAAAGAAAATAAACAAAGTCGACTCATATCTCCCCGGCGTGCTTCGTCCGGATGTGCCGTGTCAAATTGTCCTGCCGCGACTCAAACCCACAGCCCGGCACGGGGCACACGCGCATCGGGCTCGGGATGCCCAGCGTGGCCGCCATCTCGGGGTGTGTCGACCACAGGTGGCGGTGCAGGTCCTTCTTGGCGGCGAGGCCCTTTTCGCAGACGGTGCAGGCAAAGGGCCGAGTGTGCGTGTCTTCGTGCTTGCGCAGGCGACAGCGCGTCGGGTAGGCGCGATGGCAGGTGCGGCAGCGAATGCCGCCCTGGGCGTCCGGTGCCGGGGAGGGCGAGGGCACTGGGGAGGGCACAACCGGCACCGGAGCTACCGACACTGGAGCAGGCACGCCACCCGTGGACGGGGTAAACAGGTCCAGGGATGGGAAAGCGTGCAGGGCAAAGTTGTCGACCGCCGGCATGGGAAGCATGGGCATCGGCACAGTCGGCACAAACGGCTCGCACGGCAGCTGCATCGGCAGCATCATGGACGCCATGTCCTCCTGCGACGGCCCTTCGAGGCACAGCTGGAACTCGGCGTCGGACATGGCACCCTGGCTGGCAGGCATGGCCGTGTCGAAGCTCAGCAGGCTATCGGCGTCCAGCGTCGTAGACGAGGAAGGCGACAGGGACAGAAGGGACCGCTGCGACTGCGAGTTGGAGGGCGAGAAGGCGTCGTTGGGCGAGGCCACGGCGTTGTGCAAGAAGGTCGTGGGGGACGGGAACAGTGGGGGGTCCAGCAGGAAATCCTGAGGGACCGGATGTTGCTGCTGCTGCTGTGGCTGCTCCCAGTCCAGGCCGAAGTCGTCGAAGCCAAGCGGCGAGGGAGTGTTGGATACGGCTTCGAGCCAGGCCAGCGAGTCGAGCAACTGTGTAGCGGCGACAAGGCTGTGGCTGCGGCTACTAGAGGTGGAAGTCATTGTAAGAGAGTAGACGTGGTCGAAATTGTCGGTTTCGTTATCGATGTTGTTTTCGATGCCAGTGTAACCAGTCAGGTTAAAAATGGGGGTTGATTGAACTTTCGCGTCGATCATGTAAGGTTGGATTGTGTCTGGCAGGAGTCCTTGGTCCCGGCAGACAGTCCGTTTGTTGTGGGAGGCTGTTGTGAATGTTGTTGTTCTTGTTGTGGTTGTTCTTGCAGGCGGTTGTGGTGGCGGCTGGCAATAGTAGCAGTAAAAGTGGTGATAGTTGTGAGTGGTTGTTGTAAGCGTTGGAACGGAAGCGGGTAGACAAATGTGTCTTTGACCAGTTTAGCGACGTAATCAGGTCGATTGCCAGCCAGCCAGCTATGGGCATAGAACAAAAAACAACAAGAGACGACAACAGCCAAGCTCAAACGAGCGGCCGCCGGAGCCGCGGCTCCCCCGAATCCAAGGTAATCGTCATGGTCTTGCGGGGATGGGAAGGGGAGGGGGAAAGAAGAAACAAAGGCAATAACCCAGAAGCAAAAGAAAGCGACCCTAAAACGAAAAAGAAAAGAAAAGGCAAGCTGTACAGGGAAGAAATCAAAAGGCATTACAAGGGGAAGGGAAAGAAGAAGAAGAAGAACAGTGGCGCCGAGGCACATTACACCGAACAGCGTCGAAGATTGCAAGCGGCGAGCTTTGCACAGAGGCAACCCCTTTTAGAGGCGGCCCCATGCATGATGCTACTCCATGGGAGGCCCAACAAGACTGCCAATATGGCAACTCGCCGGTTAACAGGAGTAGCAAACTGCTCGTCTCTTGCGTCGTTTTCGACACCCTCGTTGTAACTAGATTCACTTGTGGGAAAAGCGGAGCGGATGAGGGGAAAGAAAGAGAATCAGACAGAATTGTCAGACGAGATGGTCGTCAACATCGTCATCGTCATCGTAGTGGAGGCATCGAGCGTGAGCGTTCAGTTCATCGCAGGGCGAGGTGGTGGTGTGGTTGGCCAGAGAGCGGTGCCGCTCTTGACGGTGTCCATCTTGTCGAGGTATGATTCGAGGTCCGTGTCCAGGACGCGGGGATCATGGGTGGGGATGTCCGCAAGGGTTGCAAAGAGTCTGCCGGATGCTGCGGAGGGAGAGCCGCGCTCGAACTTGAATGCATGACGATCCACGTAGCCGTGCTCGCCGCGGTTGTTGCAAAGGGTACAGCGGACGTCCTCGGCCCACACAAACGGATCTTCGACTTCAGTGTTGGTGGCTGCGCTCGGAGACGAGAGGCTGTCTCTCAGGGTATCCCAGACGGACGCGAAATCGTCCGAGACGGAGCCAAAGTTGTCGTGGGCAAGGTCCGAGAGAAGGTCGAGCTGCAGCTTCTGCATGTTGAGGTGCATCTCGTCCACGGACTCGCGGAACTGACGGTACTGCATCGGCGTCAGTATTTCTGTCACAAAATTTATGCTTGTAGACACATTTCGAACTGAGGAGAAGGATAGGGGGTGGGGATGGTAAGAAAAGAGGATGCCTACCTCATCGGCGACGTCCTTGCGCTCGAAAGCATTGTAACAATGGATGGCCATATCGTAGCACGCCGAGAAGTCGCTCAAGAGCAACATGCCTGCCATCTTGGACGATGATGCCCATGAAACCTTGGTTTCTGGTAGGTGGCCGGCGTGGTTACTTCCGACGCCGGTCAGATTTGTTGTATTGTTTTGCGATAAGCGTTGATGCTGTTTGCTTGGTTATGGTTGGTTTGGTGAGAGTTGGGAGAGAATATTCGTTCTTGCTGGTGGGTGAACAAAAATGAATGTGAAAGTGCGGATGGAGGATGAAGGTCTGAAAAATGAGGTTCGAAAAAAATGGATATCCTGGGCTTTATACGATCGATCCTTCCCTTGTTCTCTTGTTTCTTCATCTCGTTCGCTCCTGCCGGTGTGCCTGGCCCGCATCGCAATCGTCCGTCGACTCACACTGCCCCCTCGCTCCTTCTCTCTTTCGGACTGGGGCAGCGATGGGGCCTTGCAGCAAATGGCGTCGCTGCTGCGCCATGCCCAATTGTCCAGTGGACTCGGAAGCGCCCTGTGATTGGTGGATTACTCAATGTATCCACTCACACGGTTGGCCTCATCGACCCTTTAGCCAATGAGACTAACAGACCCGACGGGTAAAGTGGGGTCCTAGGTTGGCCTCAACAACCTTAAACCACAAGCGGCAGCGCAAGGCTTCGCCTTCTTTTCTGTTGCACTTGATCTCGACCTCATTCCTAACCTTCGACCTGCCGACTCGAGATAGGAGGTAGGGGCTAGGAACAATTCCATTGCATTGGATGTCTCGATTGACGTCGCGCAGATGTGCAGCTGTCAAAACAGCTCTACAATACATTGTTGACTCAATCCCCCCAATCGGCAATGATCAGTGCCTTTGAGCTCTTAGCTGTCGACGACGAGTATTCAAGAACGCTGAACGAACAAAAACGGCTTATCTTTATTATGGAATGCCTTGAAATGGTAACGAACAGGTATTCTGCACACAATTGACACTTTTTTACTCTACACAGGTCTACTGGTCGTCATCTCCGTCGTCTCCATCGTCACCGTCGTCACCGCCATCATCACCACCTCCTACCCCTGAGCCACCACTTCCTCCATACACCGGCGCCGCCACGCGGCACAGCGGCCCGTTTTGCGACCCCGGATAGCCGTCCGCCGTCCGCACCGCCCAGGCCTCGCTGCCGGGCGTCGTTGGCGCCCAAAACAGACCCCATGGGTCGCGCCGCCGCTTGATCGCCAGCAGCTGCGGGTACAAATTGCCATAAAAGCTCTGCTGCCAGTTGGGCTCCGTCGGGTCGCCCTCGTTCATGTACGCACCGGACCCGGGCGTGACGGCGCGCCAGGTGTCGAGCTGCGCACGGGCACGGTCGTCGCGCACCTGGGCCTGGGCTGCGGTCAGCCCCACGGGCTGCGTCTCCATAAGACTGGCGTGCAACAGGGCGTTGCGCCAGGCAGGGTTGACGGCACTGTTGCGGCCCGGCCAGCCGGCCGTCGCGTACGTGGGCGCATGCATGATGCCGTGAAAAGTGTAGCCGGCCTCGATTGACCCCCGGATGGCGGCCATGGTGCGGTTGAAAAGGGCGTCGTCGGCCCAGTTGGCGCGGGGGAAGAGGCGGCTGCGGTAGCGGGTCTGGACGGGCCCATCGCCGGCGCCCTCGCGGTGGCCTGATCCATAAACAGAAACAAAACGGGGGCGCGGGTTGCTGAGGCGGATGCCGAGCGTGGCAAGGTCGTCAAAGAGGGGCTGCATTAGGGTCTGGGCGCGTTCGGGGGTAACGTTGGCGAGGAACTGGCTGCTCGTAAACGAAAAGCTGCCGTTGCCCGTGGGGTAGATGTAGCCGTAGCACATGCCGCCGGCATCGAGCACCTTTTGGCCGAAGCGGTAGTACTTGCCGACGGCGGCCCAGAAGGTGTCCACCGACGAGGCTGTGCCAGGCTGCGGGAAGGCAAAAGGGAACGGCGTGGAGGCGTTGGTGCCGTTGGGAAAGCCAAAAGGATTGGTGCCATTCGGAAACGCAAATGGATTGGTGCCATTCGGGAAGAATGGATTTGTCCCGTTGGGAAAGGCAAACGGATTCGTACCATTCGCCGGCGGCGGCCCGCCCGGGAACCCAAATGGTGGCCGTGATGCCGCTGCGCCGCCCGAACTGAAATCAATGTTGACACTCGACGACGTCACGTTGATGGGCGGGAACGCCTTGACTACCACCGACGTCATCACGCCGTACGTGCTTGGCCCGCCGCCGCGTAGCGCAAAGAACAGGTCCGTGTTCTGAAACGGGTCCGCCGTCACCAGCCGCCCGTCGGCCGTCACGACTTCGATCGACAGCGCCTGGTCCGACCCCAATCCCAGGTACGACGTCGCGCTGCCGTGCCCGCCCATGGCCAGCCACCCGCCGAGCGTGCCCACCGTGCTGCCGCCGGGCGCCGCCACCGATATGTTGTGCGCGCCCATGTGGTTGAACAGCTCCCACGACTCGACGCCCGCGCCGTAGCGCACGGCCATGCCATCGTAGCCTGTGGCCCCTGACCCCAGACGGTAGTGTGGCAGAAACTCGATGCTCTTGAGGTTGTGCACCCAGATGCTGAGCGCGCCCGCGCCGACAGACCGCCCACCGAAGTCGTGGCCCGTGTTTTTGATGACAAGCCGCAAGTTCTTGTTGCGCGCAAAATTGACGGCCGCCTGGATGTGCTTGACCGTAGTCGCGTTGACCACGTACTCGGGGTAGCCGCCTTGCGTGCAGTTGCTGTTTGCAGTTGTCTTCAAAGTTGCTAGGCAGGTATTTCCCTCCGGCCACTGCGTGAGCACGTCCAGCGGCGTGTCTAGCCAGTAGTGTGTGTACGTCGCGACGCGCGCCAGGTACCGGCACGTCTTGGCGTCGTACGCGGGGCCCGGGTAGCAGACGGCCGCCGCGGGCCGGGGTTTGAGCAGCGCGCCATTCACGGTGGCGTTGAGACGCGCCCAGTCGGCATCGGTAGGCCACACCGCCGTACCCGGAAAGGCGCGGCAGGAGGCATGGGCCAGCGGACTGGACGCGGCCAAATAGTCGTTGCCAAAGCGGACGGCCGAGAAGTTGGCGATGTCGCGCTGGTTCAGCTGGACAGACTCCCAGGGGAAATTTACGGCAGTAACATGGGACGCCAAGAGGCCAAGCAGGCCGACAAGCATCGTCCACGTGGAGGGTGCCATGATTTCGCTGGAGTACCGTGGTGTCTGCTTTCTAACGTTGATCCTCTGAGAGAAACGCCTCCGCCACTTGGCCGCATGTGCCACCCATCGTTATTTAAACATTCGCGAGTCGTTTCCCTTTGTCTCCCCTCGTCTCGTGGATGGTAACTTTGAATATTATCTGGGGGAAGCACAGTTTTTCCGCTCGAAAGTATGCTTAAATGGATCTCGGCACAGAACGCCCTTGCAAAATTGAGCAACCAACAAACGATGGAGATCCACAGCAATCTGGGCGGAGAGTAAATCATGGGATAGGTTTGACGGGCGGGGTGTTCACAATACTATGACTTCATGATTGTTGACCGTGAGCCTGCTCAAACCCTCATAGATTTTGGATGCAGAGAATTTTACACATCGAATCGAGCTTACGGACAGCAAACGGACTGTTTTACAATAGAAAATAGTGACATAAGAAGGCTTAGGATCGGCCAAGAGTTTGCGGCTCTTCTGTGTTTTTGAAACCATTGTCTGATGTCCTTAGTACCTTCTTTCCCTTTCATCATTGTCCCTATCTGCTTGCCATTCCCAGTTGCTAAAGCGGCTAAACTGCAATGATATTTTACAATCATGGCTCGCTGTCTGCCGTTCCATATTCATGGCTGAATGACCGTAATTTGTACCTGGAAACGTGGGGTTGAACCGATGCCGGCAAATATCAATGTGCCGAGAAGCTGGGGTCAAGGCACAGAATTCTCCCCGACTTTAGATTGATGTTTGTTATTACCCCGATTCAATTTTTCCTCCGCCGCCGAGCGGTTAGGAGAACAATCAGATCTGATATTGACTTGACAAACAGTAGATATGACTCAATGGGATGTCTGTGGCTACCTACATGAAAGGGATAAATTGTCTTCCAGAACTTTTCTCGAAAATTTATGGATAACAGTACGTAAATCTCGATGGTCTAAGCAGTAGCTGTGTTTTGTTGGCTGTTCGCATTCAGCAAGTCTTGCCTGCAAGAGTCGCCAAAGCGTTACCATTTTGGAACCTCTTCACTCGCCAAGCCGTGAACCCTTCGTATCTGTCCTTTAAAAAAAAATCTGGACTGTATAAATGGATTGCTTAATTTTTATTCTTTCTTTCAATTACTGTTCGTACCATACCCCCAGTGGTCGTTGGCGATGCATTCTGGTCGTCTCATGTAAGTGTGTGCGCAAGGCTACACACAGTGCGATTTTATACAGTACAAATGTTGGCGCACAGTAGCGCGCCTTCCCCCAACCCATCAACCCCGCGCCCAAGGCTGGCCAGGCCCGTCTTCTCATCTCATCTCAGCCTCCCCAAACGCTCATCGCATTGCGATTTCAAATTGCGCCTGAGATACCACCGCCAGCGCCAGCCTTTCGACGACGACGCCCACGGGGAACTTTCATACAAGGGCACCAGGATGAGCTTCCCGAATGTCTACACGCACCGCAAGGTGGCTGAGGGGGCGGCTAGGGGCTGCGACATTTGCTTCAAGCCGACCACGAGCGTCCTGATCACGCCGGAGAATAAGGTACATATGAGTCTACGGCCTTATTGTCTACAAGTACTGACAAACGCAGGACTTCTTCTACATCTGCCCAAACCACATAAAGGACCGCGGCTTCTGCACGCCGATTGTGGACAAGGCGGCGGAGGAGGCCAAGAAGAAGAAGGCCGAAGAGGACAAGGAGGCCAAGATCAAGGAGGAGATGGAGCGGGTAAAGAAGGAGTACGAGGAGAAGCAGAAGAAGAAGAAAGACAAGAAAGACAAGAAAGATGACAAGGAGAAGGAGGGCGATAAAGAGAAAGACAAGGAGAAGGAAAAAGAGAAAGACAAGGACAGCAAAGACGACAAGGTCAAAGATGAGGTAATGCGGAATGACACCCAGTATGTTTTGATGCTTGCACGACAACAGACTAACTTCGAACAGAATGAAGAGACGCCAGCGAGCGACGAGCCGCGTGTATTTGCCCTACACAGGTAAGTTGAGCTGGATAGTTGGGTGGACGAACACCCGTTGTTCTATGCGCCGCACAGATTACTGACAAGACAGGTTCATCTACCAACAGCGACTGGAGAAGAAGCGGCAGGCTGAGATTGCCAAGCGCAACCGAGAACGGCTGGCCAATCCTGGCTTCTTTCCTTCCGTTCCCAAAGGCCAACCATGACGGAGGACGTTCAGTCCCACCGGAGACATGTCCTCGTACGGTTGTTGTTATTTCCACCGTTATCGTGAGCTTGCAAAGATGGCGGCCAACAAGGGTCGGCTACAGAGTTCGCCCAGAAAGATATGCGCTGAAGGAGACACTCATGTCCTGGACGAGGGCATCGGTCTACGGCATGGACAACAACGACGATGACAAAGAGGAGGGGGCGTGCACCTTGGATGCTGCGTCGACGCTGCCTCGACACTGCTAGGATGCACTTCAGCTGGACCGACTCAGCTGCAGAGTGTCCGGCGCCGATGCAGCGGCCGACGTGCAGCCGTTCATTAACCGCGTCGACCTGCCCATCCAGTGCACATTGTGCATTCGATGCACCTCTACTGCATCCATACCGCTTCCAACACAATTATCGTCCATCTCCACCCGATGCATACCCGTCCGCCTGCACTCCCGCCTCGGTCGATGCACTGACGCTCGACATGCATCGAATGCGTTGGCATGCCCACACCATGGCGGCGTCTGTGGTAGTATTTCTCTGTTCTTCCTGTCATGTCGTTGTCCTTTTTTGTCTTTTTGTCTTTTGTTATCATTTTCATTCATTGCGCAGCGGGTGTACGGCAACAAAGGGTTCGTGGCTTTCAGAATTCACGCGATAATAGACTACACTTTGATTTCTATCCCTCATCTTGCACCACATTGCGTCTGACTTCACTCTGTCCTTTCATCAGCCCATAATGTCCGTCGTGTCACTCCCACTTTTCAGTCCACTTGATATGATACCAGGCGTCTCACCTCAGCCAAGGCAATACAGCCTTACCGTTTCTGTGAACTACTGGGTACTTTTGGTATCTCGTATCCCATTACTTACAGGCTCTCTGTATGCCTGCAGTCTTTGTCAGTCCCCGTTACAGACATGCATCTCAAAGTCTTGGCCCGCTCTCAGGTGGATGCATCATGGCATCACAAGACCTGGAAAGGACCTGGATAGCAAAAGGACGGTTTCTTTTATGACATTTACTTTCTTTTTCCTCTTTCCTCCTCTGCAGAAACCAACATTACAAATAAAACACGCCCCCTCCCTCATCTCTCTGCCCCCAATCGTCCGACAGAAATGCCAAGAGCGTAATGGTCGCTGGCCACCGTTATGATTTTTTTTTAGGACGAGACCCTGGTTTCCACATTAGCAAAATGATGCATCCGGAGCCAGAGCGAAACTCGCACCGGTTGTTTCTTTCTGGTCCTCCTTCTCTTTCCTTTTGAGTTTTCTTCATCCTTCTGTGCATCCCGCGCGAGACGATAAAAAAGGACCACACTCCAACCTCCAGCCTACACGGGGGAAAATCCTTTGAACCAACGGGATACGACCACAAAGGATTGACAGTACAATGTCCACAGTGCCTTCTAGATCCTTCAGACTTTCACACCCCTCTGTCCTTCAGTCCTTGTGTTCTCTTTTTCTATGTGCCTCTGCGTCTTCCTTGACGCCCCCTCCAAAAGCGTGTTAGTGCTTACGGCTGCTGACGCCCATTTTCTCTCGCTGTCTGTTCCCTCCGTCTGTCTGTCTGCCCATCACAGCCGCTCGCTGCTGTCGGGGAATGCATGCACGCAAGCAAGCGAGTTCGCAGGGCGGCCCAGCCGTAGCAGGCCACGGGGGATATGTGGAATGGGGGTGGATTGGGGTGAATGAACGTGGAGGAGGCAATATTGAAGTCGCTAGACCCTGAAAAGAACACCCACCCATGTTTGTTCGAACACGCCGTATGGGCCTGCCTTTGCACGTCCTTCTTTATCCTCTGGGTCGTCTTTGGAAACGTTTACTCTTGATCGTCCTGTTAAAGCGAGAACGATACTGGATGGAAGACAGAGTAATTAATCGACGCATACGGAGAAAAGGGATACGTTCCGCAAGACACTCTTTGACATTTGCCTGCCGACATCCCATGCCATTAAGCTGCACCGTTAGACACCGTATTGTAAAAGACCTACATCTCCTTCCTACCCTTGACTAGTCCCCGTCGACTCTTGACTCGGCTTCTGTTTAGGTACTAGCTGGCTTCTTCAGGAACTCCGTTTCAAACCACGGGGTCCCTGTCACTGCCATCGGACGGCACCATGATTTGTCGGGATGCAGCGCCATCGCCATTAGGAAAGGGAGCCGTAGAGGGACCAGTCAGGCAAGAGGCGCCATCCGAGAGGCGCCATCTCGCCATCTCGCCATCTCCGTCCTTTTGTTGTCCTCCGCCCTTGTTCCCTTCCTGCATTGCCAGGTCATCAAACTTGAACTGGTCGACAAGGGACCCGGCCGTTATTCGTTTGTTCGTCTGCATCGTGCATATGTAGGTATTTGTGATTTTGTCTTCTTCCCTTGAATATCTAGTGTCCTGCAAGTGCAGACGACCACTGCAGGTGCTGCATCTTAATGATGTTTACTTTATGTATTAGCTTCCTTTTTCCTCTTCTCCCATGTCCTATTTTTCTTCCTTGCAGGCCTCACAAGGTCAAAGTCTCTTTTTGTACAGGTACTTGAGTTTTTAGAAGAGATGTTGTTCGGCCAGTGCTGTCCTTCAGCGTACTTCACGATGCTGGACGAACTGTTTTTTTCTTTATTTCCACTTGACGATGCATCTTCTCAAAGGATGCTTGTTCATCCTACGAAGGCAATCCTTCAGCTAAAAAAGCAATGTGAGGTAGCCTCCCTTATTCCCTTTCCCCTTTCCCTCTTTCAAAGAAACCCTTAAGCCCGCCCAAAATTCCAAAAACACGGTTTGCACCCTGGAAAGTTGTAGTGAAGCCTTTCTCTTTCCAGGCTGATCTGCTTTCTTGTTATTTGATTTCTTTCCCTTTGGGGCAGTTGCAGACAGTGCACAGACACAGAACAAAGTACGGAGTACACCGCCTATTGTTGTGCCACAAACACTTGAGGCTTTCCCGTTAAGCTTTTTCTGGCGTTTCATTGGCCCACTGCCACGGTTGTATTCTGTTTATATTCTTTATGGCCGGTGTGCATCGTATTTATTTATTCATTTCATTGCTTCCTTTCTTGACGCGCTTCAAAGACAAACCCCGAGCTTGGATCAGCAATTGCAGGCGAAACGCTCTATGCGTCGAAAGGAGGTTGTTGGTCTGTTTGGCGTGCAACTGAAAGCGCCGGGTGTACGGAGTATTGAGCCGAATATAAACCAACTATTTAGTCCAATATAAACCACACGTAAAAAAATACATAAAAAAAAACGACCAATACAATAAAAAAGACAGCAATTACAAAACATAATCCGCTGCCTTCATGCCTAGCTCTCACACAAAGACCGTTATGCTTATGCTCTAGGCCACCTTGGCCGCCATAGCTCTCATACTCTAAGCTGGTGGTTTTGTTATTTGATCAAAAAATTGCGAGACTAGATGTCATCTTTGTTCGTCGTAGTATCCTGCGGATGAGTGTGGCACAACACTTGGCGGTTACGGCGGCCGTCTCTTGTTTAGGGCAATGGTGAACAGGCAAGTATTACGACCTAAGGTTGGGCCAGTTTACCCCAGGTAAGCAAGGCAATTTACAAAACAAGTAAGCTGGAACCTGGCGGAGCCTTGCCCGGGAAGGCCCTCGCCCAGAAGGGCCCCTTATTACCCAACAACCTTGGTTTGGAAGCTGACAGGGTCGGAATAACGGAACAGCCCTGCCAGGCCCATGTCTGTCCTCATAGTGACTCTCAGGGGGCATCAATCCCCCCTTGAAAATACGAGTTACGACAGGTGCAAAATGTTGTGGTGCAGACCGCCGGATGCTCCGGGTCTATCTCCAAAACGTCCGGTTGCCACCCGAAGCAAAGCCGACAATTCAGGCCTGCTGGCTGCAGTACCTGCCAGGAGTTAACAGTAAATTGTCCTGGCCTGCGTGATGCCTTTACGACGGAGTGTTTGTTTTCAAAATGGCCTTTTTACTGTCCGCGATTTGATGTCGACGCTAGGGATCTTTCAGAGCCCGCCGCCGTACTCTTCTCATGTAAGCCCTAAGACCCAAAGCGGCCGTCCCATCGACGGCCTCTGCCGGCGGGCAAGAGCCAAAAGAGGAGCCAGAAAAGAAAGCGTATTTCGCCCAACGTCGCCCAGATGGGAAGAGGGGGGAGGAGGGGGAAGAAGGCTTGAAGGAAAGAAAAGACGAGACGGGAGCAGCGATGAGAATTTAGTGCGCCGCCCTACCGATGGAGCTCTTGGAATTGTCAGGGAGGTCGGCGAGCTGACAGGCTGGAACCCAAGAACACAAAAAAAAAAAAAAAAAAAAAAGGAATGCGGATGCGGATGCGATGGGGTGATGGACCCATTGTCCGCGGGATGACACCACATAAGCGTATCTTTCTTGGAAACCGAGATGATGACGGACCTGAAGAGAGTGCAAGCAGGTCTTCCTCACCGTAAGCGCAAGTCCAAAACACGACGAACACGACGGACACGACGGACACGACGGACACGACGGACACGACGGACACGAGACACATGAAGGATGGCACCCCTCTCTCACGGCAGGTGACAGAAAATGCCGATCTAGAATAAAAACCAAAACAACTGGCCGCTGTATGCGAGGCTACCAATATATCATCTTGGTCAGCGTGGGCAAGCCTAGCTGTGTCTGTTTCAGTGACCAAGAAAGAAAAAGGAACCAAAACGGAGCTTGCTATGCAACTCGTCAATCGTCAATCGTCAATCGTCAATCGTTAATCGTAGTATTTTTCTTTCGTTTGTCTACCACACACACACCCCCTACACCTTGCTCGGCCCCTTGGTGCCTGCTGGGGACCGGATGTTGTAGGGATTAGCGCCATCGGCCGCTGCGTTCACCACAATCCGGTCGACGCGACTCGGCTGCAGCGAAAAGGCCGGACACACCCACGCCCGGCACGTGCACTTGAACCCCTGCCACGAGTACCGGCCGACCTGCGCGTTGCACCGCGTGTTGGGGCACACCAGGCGGCCCTCGAGCGCGCCCTCCTCCAAAACGGGGCGCATCCACGACAGCGGCTCGACAAAGTGGTGGTTGCAGGCGGCAGGTGGCGGGTGGCCTTCCGCGGGCTCGGGCGGCTCGTGGGGCACGATAAAGTTGGCACCGGCCAGCACGCGCCGGCACACTTTGCAGCGGAGCTGGTAGTTCTCGCCGGCTCCCTTTCGTGCGTCTCTCTCATCGGGCCCCTCATCGTCTGTCTCCGTCTCCGACGCCGCCGCCGCGGCGTCTCGCTGCTTCCTTGTCAGTCCGTCGTCGTTTGCCGCCTCATCGCCAAACCACAGCCGCCCCGGCGCCCGGCCGATGCGCGTGCTCTCCTCGACGTCCTTCTCGTAGAGCCAGCGCTGGTACGCTGGCCGGCGCTCGACGGCATCGGGCGCGTCCGCGGGGCAGCCCATGCGCCACCACATGACGAGCTGCCGCATGAAGCCCGGGTTCGGCTCGACCAGCGGCCGGGCCTCGCGCACAAGGGCTAGTGCGCGCCGTAGTGCATCCTCGGCGACGGCGGGTGGGTAGCGTTGTGAGCTCTTGCGGGGTGCGTCTTCGCTTTCGCTTTCGTCGTCTACGCCTGCAGCGGCGCCACCGTCGGCGCTGCGAAACCTCTCGGGGTGCTTCCACATCAGGTAAGCAATCACGGCCGTCGCCGACCGGGACTTGCCCATGGCACAGTGCACGAAGACGGCGCCATTGCGGGCGCCCTCGGCGTCCGCATCCCTCTCCTTCGCGCCCTCCCTGTTCCCCGACTGCAGGCCAAAGTCAATGAACCGCACGATGCGCGGAAAGTGCACCAGCAGATCCTCCTCCTCGACGTCGTCCACGTCCACAAAGACGCGCGTGCGTGGCCGGGTGTGTGGCCGCGCGGCGATCTCGGCCTTTTCTTTGGCCGTGTACTGCAGCACCGACAGAATGTGCGAGATGTTGTGGCTGTCGAGCAGCTTCTCCTGGCTGACGACAAAGGCGCTGCCACACGATCGTTAGTGGCCATATTCGTATATCGGTAAGCTCATCCCCCGCACGACGAAACTCACCTCCCAATGTAGAGGTTGTCCTCCCCCGGTATCCTGTCGAGCGGCATGGTTCCCCGGTTTTTGCTAGCTGGTGCTGGCTGCCTTTAGGGGTGCTTTGTATTCTTGCCGATTTATAAGACGGTCGTATTGGACCCCGCGCTTCGTTCAGATGTAATCAAGTTTTGCCTATGCGCCAGTCGTTATGGTGAGCCCAAGTGACAAGTGGACGTCGAAGACGGAACGGATGTCGTTGAAAAATGGCGGGCGAGGCCAGGCTCGGTGGTAGGCCCTCCACCAACCACAGCTGTGGAGAAGGCTGCCAAAAGAAAAAAAAAATTATTCTGCCCAGTCGTTTTTGGCCTTGTTAGGCGGGCGGCGACCATGCCCCGCCATCCCGCGCAAACAGACACACCACACCGAGACCACCACCTCCCGCCGCCCCCCCCCCCCCAAAGTTCCCCAAATCGGCCAATGGCACGTGCGAATACGACGCTACCGACACTCGTCGCGCTTCCCTACAGTACTTACCGAAGAGGTCGCCGTCTTACCATCTCTCACCTCACCTTACGCTCTCGCGATGTTTTCTCCTTTTGAATTTTTGCAAAGGCGGAACACGTTCCGCAAAGCTCACATTCTCTTTTTTGCATTTCCCCTCTTCTGATGTCACTCTTCGTTCCTCACTGGTACTCCGTACTCCGTAAACAATAAATAATCACAATGTAAGCCCCGCCTCCATCTTCCTCTCCGAGTCGAACGGATCTCACCCCCGTCTGCCGCAAAAACGACGCTACCTATCATGGCCAGAAGCATCATTGTGAAATTGGTACGGAGTACAAGTATTACCCGATTTTGAAAGGAAAACCCACTCCTCCTTCCCGTGTCCCCCACTGCAACCTGCCGTACGAAATCGGCAAGGTGGTGTTGTGTCTGCCTGTCGCTTTCGAGCGATGATGGCATGCGCGGGGGGAGGGGCGGGCGTTCAAGGCTGAGAGGCATACTCCGTGTCCGTACTCCGTACTCCGTTCCCCGTATGTTGTACGGAGTATCTTACTTGTACGTCGTATATTCTCTTGGCTCCTTTTCTGCGCCCGCAACTTGTTGCCCTTACAGGCTGCAAGCCAAGGCGCCAAAGGAACCAAAGCGGCCGAGAAAGGAAAGGCATAGACCAAGTGCTGTCCAGAGAAGGGAAAATACGTTGTAAACGATCGCGGAACCAGAATAATGGCAAAAGGATCATGGATTCGGTGGACCCCTGGGACCCTGGGACACTGGCACGCCTTGCAGGGAAAGCACTCCTAACAAGAGAGCTAGGCTGGTTCCAGGCAGATTCCCGATGTCAGCCCAGAAATCCCAAATATTCGACATGCAACATGCAACATATTCACGTATCTTACTATGAGAGTTGTAAGAAAGTGTAAGGTGTAAATTGTAAATGGTAGATTGTAGATTGTAGATTTTTGTCATTTGGCTGCTGTGGTGTCATCAAAAGAGCCAACTTAAGTCATACCTCATGTTCCGCATTTTTTTCAGATAATTTTCCCCGCCCAGTTTTCCTTGCTTCTTTTCATTTTCATTCTTTTCAGGTTCCCGTTCCTCCCTCCGGTCTCTCTGGTGGTGTTCCGCTGTTCTGTAGCGACAGTCAACAGAGCCAGTCGAGTGAGTGTGTAAACCCCCCCCCCCCCTCCCCCCAAAGTACAAAAACATCCAACGTATAAAAAGGGGACAGGTGAAAAGCAAAATAGAAACCATGGGCATGTGGCATGTTGCGGGGGGAAGAGACAACAAAAAAAGGGGGGACAAGAGTGCAGAAAATCAAAACATAAATGATGAATGGAAGACAAGAGAGAATAAAAAAACAATGAAATCCCAAAAAGAACCCTTTGAAGCCGATGAACCCAAGCCTGTAGACTGATGGAAAAAAATAAATAAAACAAAACAATATTTGCAACCCCCAAAAGTAACCTTTTCTCTTTCTTTTCCTTTCTGGTATATTCGATTTTGTCGTAGGAACGAGTCGTCGATCGTCGTGAGGAACGCCGGTTTCCCCTGTTACCGAATCGGCAGGGGCGGCTCTTCTTCCATCATGCATGCATTCTCGAGCATGTTTGTCCACTTGCCGCTAGTACCGGCGTGGCTGTGCTTCAGGTGCTGGCGGAAATGGTCGGCGCGGAAAAACTTCTTGCTGGCGTTGCACTCGCGGAACTTGTGCACATCCTGCAGATGCCGTATGCGGTCGTCCCAGTCCTGCTCCGTCGTATGCCGCGTATCGGACCGGTTCGTCACCAAACCGCTTCGCATGAACTCCTCGCCGCAGTAGCCGCACGTATCCGCCTCACCGGGCCGGAACGTGCTCTCGTGAAAGGCCCGGTCGTAGCTCGACAGGGCCGCGCACGACCAGCTGTGGCGCCGGACGTGCAGGGAGTTTTGGTGGCGCTCAGCCTCGTTTTTGTTCTTGAAACGGTTGCCGCAATAGTTGCATTCGTATTGTTTCTCCATCTCGTGGGCACTGGAACATACTGTTAGTATAGGACTCAATATAAACAAACTCCCAAGGCGCACAGCCATTTTCAAACTTACCGAAGCTGGTCCTCAGAGTCAAACTTCTTCGGCTTCTTCGGACAGCAATCGCACATGAAGAACTCGGAACGCTTTAGCAGGCTTGCCGGCTTTGTCATATCGGGCAGTCTCCGTGTGGGCGACGACACAATGTGCGCCGTTTCCCGGATCCGTTGCTGCTGCGGGCGCGATGCGGTCACGGCTGATCTCGGCGAGACAGTCAGAGCGATCGTAGACGCAAATGGCGATGTGCATGTGCTCGTCGAGTTGGACGCCGCCGTTTCTGTCGGAGACATGCCGCCCGCGGGGGAGATGCCACCGTTGGGTGACCGGCCACCCTGGCCACCCTGGCCACTCTGGCCGCCGCCGCCAGCCAGAGACACGGCCGCACTGGTGACGCTGGTCGCCGCCACAGACAGGTTGGAGCTGTAGGAGCCAGTACGGGTCGAGGAAGAGACAGAAAAGATCGAGTCCTGGGTGTTGGCACTGAGGCGCGGTGCAGGCGAGCCGCGCGAGACACCCTCGCGCCAGCGCAGGTGCTCACTCGAGGTCATGTTGTACAGCGGCATGGGCGGTTCGTCGCCGCCCGGCGGTGATGATGCGCGGCGCTTCTGGCCCGCAGCATGGTAGTCGCCTGCCCGCGAGATGGGCGTGTCGATGTGGAAGTCCCGCAGCCGTGTCTCTTCCATTGTGAAGCTGGTGTCGTCGTCCATCGCGTCGTGCACACTCGCGTCGTCCGTGATCGAGCCGCTGTTCGTTCTGCGGTTGCGAGCACCACCAGGTGACCGGTCGTAGTCGGGCATGTCGCTTCTCGGTGACCGGTATTCGCTACCGTAGTGGTGGCTAAACGGTGTGCTGCGCGGCGACACAGCCGAGTGCATCGGGGTGTCCGTGTACCGGTTGGGGGAGTCGAGGAGCGGCTGGCCGTGCGGCTGCTTCATCCGCGTGGGCAGCGACAAGGGCTGAAGGGTCGGGAAGCGGTCTGCCGGGCGCAATGCGTCACGCGCCGATGCGCTGAGGCGGCCGAGCCGGGGCGGTGACCGGTTGTCGAGTGTGCGGCGCATGTCGAGCTTCTTCAACAGCGAGTTGTCGTAGGCGTCGGCGCTCGACTTGAACTGGTAGTGGTCGTGGTGCATGCCGAACTTGGTGGATGTGAACGAGTCCCGGCTGCGCGACTCCATGGAGTGATATCCTTCGTCTCTGTCTTGCCGGGTCTTGTAGTTGGGCAGCTCCTCGACAGGTTCGAGCTCACGGCGCCGGTATTCTTCGGCGGCGGCCGACATGGGCCCGTTGACGGGGACCACGCGCGGCGGTGGTAATGGCGGCGGCGCGCGGAAGTCTTCTGAGGTGTTGGGGATCGACATTGGGATCGAGGAGGAAATCGCGGGCGAGAAGGGCGAGGCGAACGGTGACCGGTTGGCATCGTGAAAGGATCTGGGGGGCATGTCGTCGTCTATGTATATAGAGGGCAGGCCACGGCCGCCTTGGCTGCGTGGGGCGCACCGAGGGATCTCCATGGTAGGCGAGTGGCTTCCCTTGGGCTATGGGCGATGTGGGCTTCTCGTTTGAACTTCGGCGGTATCGTAGTCGCCTTCGTAAAACCAGCCTTAGAGGGAAGTGGAACAAAGCGCGTTGCCGTCGCCTTGTTGTTGTTGCCACCGGGAAAAGGGAGCGACAGCTAGACAGGGGTTTGGGGGAAAGAGACGGGAAACAAGGAGAGGGAGAGAAGGGTTTAGGGCGGACGAGGTGGAGGAGAGAGAGAGGGGCCTCTTATGAGAAGAGTAGGCCAGGAGGAGGGAGGGGAGGCAAAGGATGTTATACGAAGGAGAAAGGGGAAGACGAGCTATTTCGAGGTTCAGCAGTCGACCACATCCGAGGGAATGGATCTAGACACGGGGCGGAGGGGTGTGTGTGAAAAAGTGTAAGGGGGATGCGAGTTTCTGTCTTGCTAGGATACTGAGACTGAACGTGGCAGTAGCGTCGAGGAGAACGGCACTGGTTGTTGGCGTCAACGGGCTGTTCGACGGTTCGACGGTTCGACGGTTCGACGGGCGCAAACAATGGAAAATACTGAAATCGCCACTACGTAACACGTCGAATCATAACTCGTGCCGGCGGCGCAGCGAACACGGATCGGTGCGTTCTTGGCTGAAAGATGCGAAAAGGGTGAAGAAGAAGCGAGAAAGGGGCAGGTATCTCTAAAAGAAGAGGGAGGCGAGATGGGCAAGCGAGTCGGCGACCAGAAGAGCAGGTTTCTGAGCGGAGGAGGGGGTGGAAGTAGTATGGAAAGCGGAATAAGAAGAAAGAAAACAAAGAATAAAAAGAAGGCCGGCGTCAATGGATGGCGATGCGGCACGAAAAGGTCAGAACAGAAGAGAAGTTGTGTCGGATATACACCGTATATAGAAACTGCACATTGGAGAGCAAAGGCAAAGGAAGGACTGGGAAAGATGCAAAGAGGTAAAAGAAGAAGTGGCAAGAAGATGTATGAATAAGGTAGAAAGCGGGACGTGGGCAAGAAGGAAAGAAGAAAAGAAGAGTGGACAAGAAACAATAAAAACAAGATCGATCTTGGCCCGGGACAAACAAGATCAGACGCGAGCAAGAGTGGCTCGGGGACTGGCGGCGAGGAGGGACGGAGAGAGGGGAAGCAGAAAAAAAGATGAAGAGTGAGGTGGTGGGAAGAGAGGGAAGAAAGAAGAGAGAGAGAATGGCAGAAAGCAAATAAGTCAAAATAAGCTGATGTTCTGTCGGAGGTGGGCTGCCGCTGTCTCGTCGCAATACGGGCGCGGGAGTGTGTTTGCGTGGTGTTTTTTGTGGTGTGTGGTCGATGGCCGTTCTGGCAGGACCCGTTCAGCTGGGAAGGCGCAAACCACCAAAAAAAACGGGAGACAGCGACCTTTCAGAAAAATAAACACAGAAAACCAAGCTAAGAAATAAATAAATAAAATATATATGGAGAGAGAGAGCGAGAGGGAGACAGCACTCAGACAGTACGGACTAGGGTGCCTGCACAATCTGGCAGGGAAAGAGCGATGAAAGAGGAGACACAGCAAATAGGGCGACAGGCTGCCGCTTAAGCCATTTTAGGCCGGGCCCAGCAGGGGCCACAGGCTAGAAGACACAGAAGAGCGAACCCGCGAAGGGGAAGTGGGTGCCAAAAAATTAGCGTGGATACGAGGCAGACGTCTGGGTTTAGTCACTGGGGAAAGTGCGATGGAAGTTGGACGGCCACAAAGAGCAACAACGACTGAACGCGATCCCAGGGGAAGGCGCGAATGGCTGCAGGAGACAGGACAAGCAGACGGGAAAGGCAAGAAAGAGAGAGAGAGAGAGAGTGTGTGTGTGTAGGTGTCAACAAAGAGGAACTCATGATCTGATGTCTGGTATACACAAAGAACTACGTCAATGTGGTAAAGCCATATCCTCGCAGACCGCCAACAGTCAAGAGACGGGCGGTCAAGAGGGGTGCGTTCGTTGTGGTTATGGAGCGTGTGCATGTTTCTGCGAAATCGGGCTCTTTTCACACACATTTTCAAAGTCATGCTTCTTCAAGTCCCGTTAGCGCCTTCCCGCTCCTGCGCTGCAACTGCGCGTATGGATTTCATATGGATTTTGTACGGACGGGGTTTGGCCGTCATCGTGTGCGCTCTCGGGAAGGCAAGTGCAGGGCAGCGGAAGGAAGGAGGGCAGGAGGGACGGAGGCCAGGGGACGGACAGGTGAGCAGGTGAGGCAACGCAGCGCAAGCCATGCCAGCAGGCGGGGGCTTTACGGACTATTCCGTACGTTAAGATGGATTAAACGTGCGTGTCTTTTTGTCTTCAGTGTGTGTCTTCTGCACCGTGCACGCCAGCACATTCTGCTTCCAAGGCCAGGCCATGCCAGTCATCGAGCCTAAAGACGCAACGCTGCTGGACCTTGTGTGCTGGACCTTGTGTGCATACGATGTACAACGCATGTAAAGTCCAAAAGGGGATCGTGTCTGCAGGAAAAAACGGCAGGCACGATTGGTGGTGTAGAAACAGGATCCCTAAAAAGGGAA
Source organism: Sporothrix dimorphospora (assembly GCA_021397985.1). Classification (NCBI taxonomy): domain Eukaryota; kingdom Fungi; phylum Ascomycota; class Sordariomycetes; order Ophiostomatales; family Ophiostomataceae; genus Sporothrix; species Sporothrix dimorphospora. Next base: position 106,995 of record WOUA01000079.1, read on the forward strand.
AGAGCGAACGGGAATAGTAAACAAAACAACGGCTATTTTCATTTTATTTCTGGAAGGAGAGCAGGTTGCAGACACAGGCACATGCGAAAGTATTGGTACGTAGTCCGTTTCTCACGTCGCACTTTGGACTCTCCTTCTTCCCACAGCGTGCACCCCCTCCAGCTGTTGTCTACAATTACACCCCCCCCTCCCTTTTTTTTTCTGTGTGTTTGTGTGTTTTCTTGTGCTGTCCCAATTTGTGGAAACAGGCCGTGTCGTTGCGCTAGGGCAGAGTTGACGAAGCCGGGGCCTGCAGCCGCAACAGCCACTGAGCCACTCAGCCCAGCGAGGAAAGGGAAAAGAAAGCATGGCGCCAGCAAAAAATGAAATAAAATAAAATAAACGGGCAAAATAAGAAAGAGGACAAGAAACCTGTCGGGTGGGCAGCAGCTGCCGCTTGGGAGGGGGAGGGAGGGGGTGGGCGCCAGAAAGGAGGGGGAGGTTCCATGCGTGCGCTAGACCGCTAGGGCAGGGGAACCAAAAGAGCGAAAGAGGGCTGCTGGGAGGGTGTGGGGGAGGGAGGGAGTGTTGCGAAGAGGACGAGGAGGAGAACAGAGAACAGAGAACAGCAGGCGTCTGACGCCTTGCAGGTTCGGATAGGGGTGCAGGGGAGGCGAGTTTGCCCTTTGCCCTGTGATTTCAGAAGCCGTGTGGGGCTGGAGGGGGTGTCCCTAGGGGAGGCCAGCCAGGCCAGGCCAGTAAGTGCCCCATATGATAGCGAGAGGCAGTAATTACGGAGTATCTAACTTGTAGAGGCGGTCAAAATCGAATAAAAGAAAGAGAAAAGAAAGAGCCGAGGAAAAGAAGCGGCGAGATATCGAAGAAAACGAAGAATGATGGAGCACCTCGGACAGCAGGCGCACACGTACGCGATGCTGCGTATTACTACGGAGTACGAGTCGACGGCTATGACTGGACGATGGTCGCACTCGCATTTGTTGCCCTGGCCTGGCCTGACAGAGAGAGCGAGAGAGAGAGAAGAAGAAGGAACGATTGGAGTGAGCTTTCATCCTGCATGGCGTGTGCGGAGCGGCGGGAACAGACGGCGCCATGGTGAAGTGCAGAGTGCGAGGGTCGGAAAGTCTACAGAGAAAGGAGAGGAGGGGGTGGGCAAGGGCCACTGCGCTGTACCTCGGCGGACCCTCTGTGGTGGTTGGTGGTATTGGACAGGCTATTAGGGGTAAGGCGCTCCCAGCCCTAGCGTGATGCCGGGGCCCTTTTTTTGCCTTTCTAACGGCCGCGTTCCGCTATTCGCGCTATGCCCAAATATTGACTTAGCCCTTGGGAGGGGCCCTGGCTTGGGTCGTCTTTCGTCTCTTTCCCCATCGCCTGTTTGCGCTATCCACGGTATCTTTTGTCGAGACAGCCCCCAAGGGCCTGCGAAGCCAGGCCCCATCGAGCGCCCCAATACGACCCAAGAAATCACTCGAAATAATAACGATCAAAATGAGTGCAAAGCCAGCAAAGCGTCCCAAGAAACAATTGAGGCCCCCTACCCTCCCTCTTCCCTCCCCCCCCGGTCTCCGTCCTCCGTCGGCCGCTCGCGCGTGTGTGGTAGCAGCCAGACTCGAAATCGAGACGACATGGGAGAGAGAGAGACACACACACAGAGAGAGAGAGAGAGAGAAAAAGAGGATCCCCTCCCACCCTCCAACGGGCCGTAGCCCAAAGAGAGATGCATTTTGCGCCTGACAGGATGCCCTACGTCGTAGAGCCCTGCGGTACCACCGTTGTGTTGTGCGTTGTGTGTTGTGTGGGTGCGTGACTCTGTCTTTTGTGCGTGCATCAGCCATCGTATCAACGTTCCGCCCAATTTCTGGCCCCTCTGTTCCAGATTTACAATAGACTGTGTTTCCTATGGTATTGTTGCTTGCTTACATGGCCAGTTGCAACGGGTGAACACAACGGTTACAGACGACACTTTACCTGTGGTAATAATACCCTGCACATGCGTTCCCAGCCGTTTATTTTACTATTTTTTTTTTATTTCCTTTTCTTAGTTATTATTCGCCTCGTCTCCTGTCTCGTTTCGCTTCCAGAGCGCACATCCGTCTCACCGTGTCGACATCGTAGAGTGTTTGTGTCTTGAGCATTGAATGTCTCCAAAGAAAGCTGGAGCCCAGTTCGGTTTGATTTGATCGGCCAGTTCCTTCCTTCGTCCTTCGTCCTTCGTGCTTTCCCCCATCCCTCCCTCATCCTGTCCAGTCCCAGCTGATCGTTCTTGCCTTACGAGCCCACGCCGCTAGCTTTTCCAGTTTCGTCGCCGCGCTAAGGCTGGCTTCGCCACAATGCGCACCTGGCGCTCCTGGGGGGCCCTTTTGGCCCTGTTGGGGAAACGAGCCTGCGAGCGTAAAAGTGAAAGAGGGGCCCGACCCGAGGCTTGGGACAGACAACACGCGCTGGGAGTCCAAGAGATATTACGTATCTTACGTTTTCGAACGTGTACGGAGTACGACATACAGTATCTTGTCGACACTTTCCCAAGCGCCAAGCCGCTACAATCGGTTCGTGTCAGGCAAATCGAAGGGGTTGCGTGTCTGCGAGCCCGCGAGGCTGCCTCGTCTCCTCATTTTCCCTTGTCCCGCACTCGGGTTGCGATCGGGCAAGGAAGGTGCCCGCCCCGTTTGTGGGCTACGACATCGTAAAACACTTTGGGAAAGAAGCAACTGGGGACACTTGCAAGACCAGGCAAGTGCGCCGTACGATCTTGGAAGGAACGACAGGAAATGACAAGGCAGAGGAAACAAGTGCGTGCGCCACCAAGCAAGCCTCGTACGGACGTTGGGCTGAACGGAACAACATGTAAAAAGAAAACAGCTCAAAGTAAAAGGAGGACAAAAAGAGGCATCGTGTTGTGTAAAGGTAAGGGCGTCACCCTCCTCCCTCCACCACTCCGTCTGTCACCTCTCGCATCTTACAGGCAGGCTAGACGCTGTCGGGCGAAGAGACCGGGCTATCCGCCGCCCGCGGTTATATTTCTTTTTTTTTCCCTTTTTTTTTGTCTTTTTTCTTTTACTTTTTATGTTCTCTCTGTTCTGTATGACATGGCAGGTTGTCCCTATCTACGGAGCACGGAACAATCAGTCATCTGTCTCTCCTTTCTTTCTTTTTTCGCAATCACGTCGCTTTCGGTGTGTATTGTGTATCGCACAATCTTACGTCCGTCGCTAGAGTCGAACCGGCACGGCCTTTGTTTCTGTAAGATACTTGCAAGATACAAGTACGCCTACGGAGCCAGGAGTGCATCTGAGTCTCCCCGTATCTGAACAGGTGCAGCCTTTGTTGTCGTCTCTTTTTCTACTTTGATTGCCCATAATTGCTTTTAATATCCGGCGCTGTTCTCGGGCAGACTCCCCAGTGGGCTCTCTATTTTGGATAATAGAAAACACAAAATGCAAAATGTCCTAATTGGGGCGGAAGAAGGAAAGGAATGAAAGAACAGGAAAAGAAGCAAATTTGGAAGTCAAAAAAGAAAGAAGAAAAAAAACGGGAAAAGAGAACGAAACGGGTAATCGAACCAACCTACACCCATAAAAGTCGGCAAAGGCGTGGGAAGGAGCCAACGAGGCCCGGCGGCGTCTGCCGAAGGAAGGGGCCAAAGATAGAAAAGGCAATCAAAAAAGGAAGAAAGCAAAAAATGGGGAACGCGCGACACGTTGCGGCATCAGTAATAAACGAATAAAGAGGCAAAGACCCAAAGACACAAACCAGCCGTTGCTATCTTTATCAGCAATGTACAAGACATTTCTACTTTCCAGCAGCCTGCCATCCCTGTTCCATCTCTCGTACGTCGTACTTTCTTGTGCTCTGTTTTGTGTTCTGCACCCCGTTCTCCATATTTCCGTACATCCAACCACACGTTGTGCTACTTGCTGTTTTTTATTTACTTGCGTTCGGGAGGGACATGCAGGGTGCACACATACTTTTGTACGGGGGCACACAGGACAGCTGGTCCTGTCTTTCAGACATGCAGGGTTGGCCCACCTGCAGCTGCAGACAACAGCACGGCCGGCCGGGTGATTTTCCCTTCCTCGCAGGGCGGCGGGCCTTGTCAGGCCTTTTTTATTGTGTGATTTAGGTGGTTTTATTATTATTAACGGCACACAGGAAAAGACGCAACAACGAGCCGTATCTTACTTTGTTGTCTAGCTCTTTCTTTCCCGTCTTCGTACTCCGTACCAGCTTCCATTTTCTGCGCCCGCTCGGGTTACCACATTCGTCCTTGCCCTGCACAAATTTGGGTTGCCTTACAAGGTCGACCGACGCCTAGCCATGTGTGAGGCGAGACAGGCACGACTTTTGAGCGGACTACGTTTAATATACGGCAATACGAACAAAAAGAGCATCGTGTGCACACCCGCCTCCTATCCCCATTCGTCCCATCCTTCCACCCGGGGACTGCAATCAAAGCTCGTCATATAAGTTTTGTTCGGCTGTGTTTTTTGTGTTTTCTTCATCCCCGCCAGACGTATCCTGCTCCTAATAGGGAACAGTCACGCCGCAGCATCGATACAATTTAAGATAATGCAGCCCTCTCGTCTATCGACGTTTAAACAAATGGAGAAAATGGGGAAAAAATAACAAATGGACAAATGAACAGTCAAAGAACAAGGCAGAATCTTGCGCGAACAACGGCCGACGTTAAAAGGATCTTCAGCGGCAATCTTGTCTGGCTTGGGACAGGTGAGTGAGGGGTGACATGATGCCCACATGCCTTTGAGTAAAGGTGTAAAACGATGTCACCGATGTCACCAAATGTCACCAATGTCACCACGGTATCGTCCGTCATATGGTCTGTCTCCTTTGCATTGAGTGCCGTCTTTATTGTCTTCTTACAAGATCAGTCGCCTGTTTCTCCTTTTCTCGTCTCCCTTTTTTTCTCACTTGTACGTCCGGCGCCCCGATTCCATACCCCAGTCGTCACATCCCCGTCCCCAGTAAGACGACTGTCCCGCGCAGCCTCCTCCGGTGCACAGATACTGTACCCCACTGGGACTCCTGGGACTGTTTGGGCTTCAAAAAGACAGAGAAAGACGCCCTGGAATTGTTTCCCCTTTCCCTAACGCTTGAGAAGCCCCGAACGACGAACAAAGCGCCCATTTCCTCAGCTCAGCAAGGCCGCTATGCTCGAAAAAGTAAGTTGTCCGGAGCCAATTCAAACGAAACTGCCCGGTGCCCCAGCGCCCCAGCACCCGTCGCGGGTTCCCCCTCTTTCGTTTATTACAGCCTTCTTTCTCTCCTCCGAAAGGCATCTTACCTCTTCGAGGTAACAAAGCGAGTAAGATGCGAGTAGGCCAAACTGGCAGCCAAACCAAAAAAAAAAAAAAAAAAAAAAAAAAAAAAAAAACGCTGGATTCCATTCTGCGGAGGATGAAAGCATCCAACGCCAAGACCTCGTTTTCTTTTTCTGGGAAAGAGATGCGCATTCTTTTTTTTTTTGGTTTTATTCTATTTGTCTGATACTCTGTACATACGACGTAAGAATCTAAAAATGGGACCATTACCCGAACAGGTACACGATTACTGCTTGTACAGGCGCGCGCGAGGTGAGGATCGCGATGCCTTAGCCGGGCCAAAGGAAAAGGCGGGCTGTACTTGTATGTTTTGCATATCGGGCTTTGATGAACGGAAACAAAAAAAATGTTATTGAATCTCATGACAGCACCTGTCCTTGACATGTATGCCCGCGTGGCGTTGACACAAAAGGCAGAAGGGATCTTGGAACTTGCTACGGAGAGGGAGGGAAGGGAGGGGTGACAATGTGAGCACTGAGCTCTGAGAAAAAAGACAGGGCGATTTCTGCACAAGTTTGCCTGCCAGCACAAAACACCCAAAATGACATGCCCCAAAAATTTTAATCAAAAAAAGGCAAAAAAGAGAGACGGCTGTTCAGCCCTACCAAACCTCGGACTCGACGCTAAACGCGGAATCGTGATTGGAACGAAAGAAAAAGGGGGCCGACCGGCACACCCCTGCTGCAAAGATGCGCTCAGCATAGGGTACTTGAGCGCCCACATTGATTTGCCGTCTGGGCTTGTACCTTACCTGTACAAATAACACACCCAGCGGTGGTAAGAAACCGCGTGGCGCTTCGTTCCCTCGCTTCTCGCCTTATTCTGGCTAAAGCGAAACTTTTTATTTCCTTTTTGTAAAATTTAGTTCCGCACTTTCTTGTGGTGCATCTCACTTCAAAAAACGTAGGAAATGATAGGGAAAAGAAACCTTCGGATGACTCCGATGGAAAGGGCAGTGAACGGAGTAAGATGGCCTTCTGCGAGAAAGATGGCGAGGGCGGGAAGGGGAGAAACGAAGCAGGAGTGGGCAGAGCAAGAACAGGGAAGACGTTTCTTTGGACCTGGTGCCTTGAAATGTCCTTCAAGCAGCAAAGTAGAAAAAAAGACGAGACTCGAGAGCAGGCGAGCGCGAGATGGGCAAGATGGGCAAGGCAAGACAAGGGCAGGTGCCAGAATCAAGGACAGGGACAACAGGACCAACAGGGCTCACCAGCTTCCCCTCTCTGGCCCCAATGGCCCTTATTTTTGCTTGCCCTGCAGACCCTAGTCTGCACAATGGAAAAAGGGCAGTGATCAGCCGCCGTTCTTGCATCAAGCCAGACCACGCAGTTCTGGCAGTCTAATGCATGCGCAGAAGCGCACCTACCACCTGCAGGTTCACAGAAAGGTGGTGCCTTTTTCTATTTATTTTAATCAAAAAAATCTGATCCGGGCTGGCTGGCTGCCTCCTTTTTATGAGTGTTTTGTCTTGCCTTGCCTTGCTCCTTGGCCACTCCCGTCCTCCCAACAGAAGTGCTTAATGCGTCCCTGTAAGGCCAAGGGAAAAAGAAAGAGAAAAAAAAACCGGACTCCATGGCTGTGGGTAAAACAAGGCGCTGGGTGCTGGATAGGTGGACATGGGAAAGGGGAGCTTCGTCGTGCCTTCCTATGTCTTGGCATATTGGACAGAGGGGACCTCGGGGACCACTAGGACGAGTAAAAAAGACAACGGTATATGCAAGATACATGACAAAAAGTGGCAAAAAATGCATCGTCAGCTGTACCAGGATCTTTCACTTTCTTTTCTTCCTCGTCATCTATAGCCAATGTGGTCACGAGCCTGTCTGCTGATTGCTGCTGTCTCTGCCAATTGCAACCCACGCTGGACATGCTTGTCACACATGTCACGCTTGTCACGCTTGTCACGCTTGTCACGCTTGTCACGCTTGTCTCACACTGCATGGCCACCAGCCTGGTCGAGCTTAAGGCCAAAGGATGTCAGATCGAGAAGAAAAAAAAGACAGAGCCGGACGAGAATGGACGACGCTGTACTCGGTCTGCGCCGCAGACCCTGCTCATGCTCCTCGCATACTTCGTAAGCTTACCTGCACAACTCGACCTTCCCACTGTAGGTCCACGGGACGGCGAATTGCCGAGCGCAGTTTATGTCGAAAACAGGACTGCACAGAGGGCTGAGATGCGCCCGGCGCTCACTCACTGTTCCCTGGCCTTTCACACAAGGTCCCGTACTTGTACAGGCTTCCCGTACAGGGCTATGATTTTCCATCTGAAGAAACCACGAGCCAACGTGCGTCCCATCATCCCATGCCTCCCTCCTCTTGTGTCTCCTCTATCCCGACCCTGTTTTTCTGCGCGGTTTCCCGCGACAAGCGCCACATTAGAATGTCTTACTCTGATTAGTATGGAATGAGCCTTGTCGTGCTTGTGCAAAGGGAACGATCGACAGGGAGAAGATGAGGCCGGTGAGGAGAAACAAGACACCAAGAGACAAAACTCACGAGGTGAAGGGACAACCGCTAAAACGACTTGTAATACCCTTGTCACTGTTCCCTGCTACGCAATGAACAAAGGGGACAACGGTCGACAAGAAGAAACGCCCAGAAGGTTTCACGCTAAAAAGCGCCACTAGAAAAAAGACGACATGGCCCAAGCAAGGCCCGGAAAAAGAGGCTGGCTCTGGCACCCCGGCCAGTACTATTCATCACCCCAGACTAACCAAAGACCAGATCATTCACCGACAAAAGAGACCAGGACCAAAGAAGCAAGGAAACGCGAAATGCAAGCATTCCCAGACTGTTGACGATGCGAACACGAACGAAAGCGAGATAGATGAACAGCAAAGGCGAGTCAACCGATTCACGACGCAGCAGACAACCAAAATATGCGGCAGAAAGCGAAATGACAGACCAGCAATCCCCGACATCCGCACCCTTTCTTTTTCCTGTTTTAAAAATAAAATAAAGTGTCTATTTGTTTTTTCCTCCCACTCTCCTTCATCATGCTGAGCAAGCATGACACATCCCGGCAGCTAAAAAAGGGCAACGATCCAACGATCCAGGACACCCCTCCCTGGTCCTCTTAACGGTTCTTCTCTTTCTCACCTGCTCCGTACACAAGTCAAAGGTGAGCTGCAACGGGAACTTTTCTTCCGCTTCCTGTTGGTTGGTGTTCTTCCTGGCTGTTGTTTCTTGAATCTGGGGCCGTTGGTTCTCAAGGTTTTCTACTTGAACGTTCTTCAACTATGCCACAGCCGTGAGATGCAGCGTTTTTCACGACAATGCTATGTTTGTTCCAGATCAGAGCCAGGAAATGGATGTCTGTAACTTTTTCGTAGTTGAATAAAATATGATAAAACTGAGTAGATAATGCAGTTGATGCGGATATTTAGTTTTTGATTTTTCTTATTTTTCTTATTTTCTTATTTATTTTACGTTTAATTTATTCTTTTTCTTGTTTATCTTCTACCCCTTTCCCAGAACCTTTCCCAGAACCTTTCCTTTTTCATCGTTTTCTTCTACTCACCTACACTCCGCGCTTCCATGTTGACAAGTGGTTTACTTACTACTCTGTACTCATCGTGACTACTCATAATAACAGGCTTGTCTCCTATTTTTTGGTCTCTTAATCTTACGGTGCACGGAGTCCACGATGCAAAGCCGGGCGCTCTTTTCTTCCCTAGCCTTCTCACACCCCCCGTAGTCCCCGGTAAGGATGACGCGTGTATTTTCATCAGACGGCGTAGTCCGGAGGAACTGGTTCGTCAAAGGGTCGAACTGTGCTACGTCTAACTGTGTTTGTTTCCAAATACTGCCAACAGGCTGCCACAGCCTTTTGTTTTCCCCCCATCGCCACGACCAACGGTAAGAAAAAGAAGAGAACCAGCTTCCTTCTCCACGGTGGACGTGATGGACTTGCATTTCACATTACATCCGACAAAAAAAGAATGGCTCGTATCTTACGGTGCAAGAAGGCGGTCTAACGTTCTTCAGTTTCGCTCATTTCGGTGGAATTTGGCCGAGAATGGAAGTTTTTATTGAAAAGCAACTCCCTGTAATTACTCCGTACTACAAGAACGACGAACGAACGATGGGGCAGCAGGCAGGAGACGGGTAGGCAATCTTGGGCGTTCAGGGGACCAACGCAAAAGTAACCGTCGCGGACTACGGAACAATATGCAGGGCGTGTGGCGATGGAAGGATGTGTTGAGAGGGGGAGGGGAAAGACCTGAAAGAGGCTCAAAAAGATGGGCGGTGGACGGGTCTGGTGGGAGCGCATCCCCTGCTCCCAAAAGACACACTTGTTCTCACGCGTTCCATGTCGTAAGGCTACACCAGCGCCCCAAAGGACCAAGACTGGCAAGCGCAGCCAACAGGAAGGAAGGGCAAAGGGCACGGAAAACTCCGTAGGCCCCGCTAGGTCAATCCCTCCAACAGGTACTCCGTATCAAACGGGTGTAATAATGAAAACGGGAGCTAGACCATCACAAACCTGTCAGCCATTAGTTGTCGGCTGGTCTTTTGATTCTTTCATTCTTTTCATTCTTTGCCTTCTTTGCCTTCTTTGATTTTCTTACGCCGCCTTGGATTTATTCCGAGTTCTTATTTTATTCCGAGTTCCGGGCATTCCGCATCGCCAATCGTAAGATGCCATTGAGACCATTCACGAGTTACTGCAAGTTCTTCCGTAGAGTAACAAAAGGGTACCTTTCGGGCAGAGCGAGGCTATCCGCGTCAAGTGAAAAGTGACGAGTGAAAATTGCATCGGTGGCGTATGCGAGGCAAGCAAGGAACATCTGGAAAACAAACATCCAGGCGAGCCAGGAAAATCAAAGACAAAGGCAACACGGACGCACGGCTGCACGGCTGCAGATAGCGGTACACCGGCTTGAGGAGGCATCATTGTGCCTGGCAGTCTTTGCTCTTTTGTTACTCGGTTTTTTATCATTTGGCTCCGCACCCCGTACGATGCAGAGAGGGGTTCACCGTCGCGACCCTATCTATCTCATGTCTCTCTTCTGCTTCCTGGCTCGGCCGTACGCCGGGCGGCCCAGCCGGGCTGCATAGAAGGCAAGATGCCAACACCCCCATGCCCCATTTTTCGCTTCGCCTGTGTGTCTTCTTATGAGACTTCCTCGGGTCTTCTTTGTTCCTTCTATCCTTCTTCTTTACGTCGTATCTTCTTTATCTTCTTTTTCTCCACCCCTACCGCCGCCCCGGTTACATTCCTATTTTGTATTCTATCGGTTTTTCTTCTTCTTTCTTTTTCTTTTCTCTTTTCCCCTCTCATGACCCCCCCTTTTTATGCCAGCCGGCGAGATGCTGCAGATTTCGATTTTCCGTTGACGCGAGAGTGACAGCGACACGTCGACATACAACCCGGCGGATACACGGCCGGCCAGATCAATCGTAGCATTTTCAACTTCGTAGCATGCATCGCCAAGTCCGGGTGTCGTTACTTGTTTTGCCTCTTGTCTCTTTCTCTCCCTCTACCCACCGTTGCATCGCGGTGCCTTGCTTTCTTTCCGCGCGTGTTTTTATTTTTATTTTGCAAGGCTTTCTTGGCAGGTCCTTGGTCGAGTTGACAAGAAAGAATCCTACGAAAACCCTTTTACTTGCTTTGGGCGTCCATCGGCGGCCCTTTCGTCGGGTCGACTTGCCCAATACTCTGTACGCAACTTTTAATGGGGCTTTTTGGCTCAGCCGCAAAGAATCGATCTCACCTTCTTAGGCCGGCAGGCGAAGAGAGTTGTTCTATTATCCTTCGATTTCCTTCTTTTTTTCCCCCCTTCTTTCCGCTTTTCCTTGTACCTTATTTTTGCCCACCCTCTACCCACAGCCCACCGTATTTACGTGTTCCTTGCATCTGTCGTTCTGCCTTGGAAGGCTACCACATTGTTTTTGTCGATACGAGTCCTGGAGTCGTATGCTTGCTCTTGCTCGCCCGATGCGACCCTTTTCTTGGCAGGCGATTACAAGTATTGTTCACAAAATGACAGGGTTTGCAGGCGGAATATTCTATTTTGGAATTGTCGAAACTCTGCTCGTCCTTCTCAACAAACAAGAAAATAAGAAAACAAGAAAACAGACAATGCAATCCTCCTTCCTCGTGAGTTTTGAGGCTGACACGTTCCGCCCTGACGCGGTTTGAAGACTGCTGGGAAGGAAAAGACGAAAAGCGGCATCTTCCGTTGGCATTGCGTAAAAGAAACGACAAAGACAGGACACACTAGAACAGCCACACAACAAAAGCCTCACGGTGGGTTTGCAAGGTGAAAGGAAGACCTTGCAAAGTACAAAGCAAACTAGAGTCAAACAGGTAGGAGGCTACAACACCGTCATCCAACATCAACGCCGTCAACTCCGTCAACCCTGCGGACAACCCTGCGGACAACCCTGCGGTGTATTTTCTTTTTTCTTTCTTTTTTTCTCTCCAACGACCGTTCTTGCCACCACTTCTTCCACTCTAATCATGGAATCGTTGGGAAGCAACCATCTTTCGGCAGTTCATGCAGGCTCTCTTCGCAGCAAGGGCGGTGAGAAACGAGGCGAAAAGGGCAACAAATAAAGGATGTCATGTCTGGCAGCTTCCCTTTCGAGACATATTTTTCAACGGGACGCTGTTGAGTAGATTCCAAGACCCCTCGTCGAGAAGTGACGTTGTGTTTTGCAGTTTTTTATGACAAAACTATTCCATATTCTCTGTTCGAAAAAACTCACCTCTACTCGTAGTTCTTTTGAAAATCCATCTTCATTCTCCTTTGTCCATAAATTACTTTCTATTTTGGTCTATTCTCATGTAATACGTGTATTGAGACCAACCATGAACCAACACCAACAAAGAACCGTTGGCAATATTTTTTTTTTTTTTTTTTTTTTTTTTTTTTTTTAAATTTCTCTCAGCTGACAACAGGGCTGCCGTTCAGCTGCCATGCGCTCGTTTTTGCCGCCTCCTTGGTACTAGACTGAACAAACGGTAGCCAACCACAGACGTGGCTTTCATTGGGGCACGCCAACGCTCGACAATCACTTCTACACTTGCTTCCTTTTTTCATCTAAAACAGATCTCTTGATCTTTTTTTTCCCCCGGCGGCAAGCCGCCGCCCCTCTGGGTTCCGGGCCAAGGCCATCCAAGCTACCCGATCGCAGAAAACCTGCTCGACGAGGTGTCGTTGGTCGACGACTTGTTGGTTCATGTGGTGGTCGTAATTTACTTGGTGCACGCTACCACTTTTGAATTTGGCAAACAAGAATCTGACACCAGCATCCGAATACGGACCATATTTGACCAGAAAATGCATTGAAAGAGAGAGGTGGCGGTGGCGTGCCCAGGCAGCAGAACAAAACCGAAAAGGCCGTCTGAGCCCGTGTTCTGCGAATGCCAAGAGTGAAGAACAGCCACAGTTTCCAGTAAGAGGCCTGACGGAAACGCCTGGTCTCGCCTGGTCTCGCCTGGTCTCGCCTCGTCTAGGGCTGGGCAATAGGGACCACTAGTCAGTCCCTCCCTTTGCCCCTGGGGCCTGGCCTGGCTGGGCAAGTCCCCGTGTGGGAAAAAAAATTGGGGCATCCGTGCTCCGTACGGCGATGTATTGGTATCTTCTTTGGGCGGACGGCGGTGTCACTGGTCAATGGCGCCAAGATGAGGATACCTCAACAAATAAAACAAGTTGCAGAGCCTTTTACGACGTACTGTTTGTAGTTGGACATCCCGACGTTTTGCCACAGTCACGGCTTCAGCAAGCCGCAGCAGCACGACGCGTCATGGAGAACGTTGCAGTCCGCGACTTCGTTGCAGGCGTGTCGTATTGCCTTATTTCCTTCTTTTCCTTCTTTTTGTTCGTTTTGTTCTTCGCCTTCTTCCATCCACCTTATGCCGTGTTGGCCCCGTCCGCACCAAGCAACTTTGGTCGAGCAGGGCTGCCTTCCATCTGATCCGGTAGTGGATGGGGGTGCGCTGCTGTATGCATGGAACGGACCATCGACAGATGTGCTTGTAAGCCGTCGGCGAAGTATGTTACGCTTTGTGGTCACTTATTCGATACGAAAGCGAAGCTGCCCGTTTCGTCAATGATAGCTTTGGGACCGCTCTCCTCGCTGTTGGTAAGACACCACTGGATCTGGCGTTTCATATCGGCACTTGACAATAGCGTGACCCAGAGAGATGGGACCAGTCCAAGAAATGGCACTTTAGGCGCCGCTGTTGGACACTGTTCGCTATTCCACTCCGTTCGTCGTATGTCGTACTTGTCTATCTTCTGACAGTTGTATCTCCTTGCGTGCCGTGAATATTCGAGGAGCCTTTTTGGCAGAAACAAACTGCGCCCTACTGGTTCCCAACGGGGACCACGCTCCGGAGCATTTTCCGGGCATCTCGTTTCGGCCTCTCGCCTCTAAGGGAAATGCAGCTCTCCACACGATGTAATTACGACGTAGATGCTACCAACAAAGTCGACTTGCATTTTGCCGTCTCCCCCCTCTGCCCCTGCTTTCGGCCACGATGTCCCAATGCAGACAGAGACACTTTGGGTACCAGCCCTGTTCGGTTCTTTCTCGGCAGCCACCAGTTTTGGGGGTTTGCGGATGAGCAGGAAGCCAGGGGGCACGCAACAATGACAACGCAAGAAATGAGAGTTGACAGGGGGGTACGCCCGCCTTACCAACTTCCCTTTGCGGTGGAAGTCGACCCTTCCCCCCTGTCTCCGTCCCACGGAGTACGACGAAACGCGGCTCCGGCTTGCAGGGGACAATTGGGTCTTTGGCCCCATTCAACCATTCAACCACCCTCGCAATCGCATCTCTGTTGTTGCATCTTGATGAACCAGTGCATCCTTGTCATCGAGATGTTGTTCTGGGCTTTTGATTTATTGACTTGTTGATTTATTTTGTGCCTCGGCGTACGAGTATGGAGCACAGAGCACGGAGCACGGGGCATCTACAAGTGCACGCAGGGACAGGGAACAAAGTCTGATTCTGCGAGATGGGATTTGATGGATGCATCGGCATGAGATGGAGTGCAGGAACGAACGGAGATGAAAATACGAGGGAAGAGCGGACAGACACAAACACAAGACCACCGGATCACAAATCGGGAATATCTCGGACTGACAATGAACGGCGTCCTCGTAATACTTTGGGATTGTCTCTTTTTTGACCGTCCGCCTCATTTCACCTTGACATCCAGCGCAACACACAACTCGTGACTTGCCTGCTTCGTATGCTCGCGAGTCTCGATTTGTAAGTGGCTTTTGGTGGCATTGTTTCGGGATTCGTAACGGCTGTGTTTGTTTTATTTTTATATTTATTTTTTCTATTTCTTGCCCACCTTTTATGTTTGACTTTGTTCTACTGCGCTTCTACGGCTGAAGGCGGCCGGACAGTGAGTGAGAGCTACGAGAGGCGCCACAAAACAGGCAGATAGAAGAACGCCTGCTGTGGTCCGGCCTTCCTTTAGCGTCTCACGTTCACCGAGCGGCCCAATCAGGCAAGCAACCAAAGAGCGATTCCGAAGGAGACTCAGGGGACCGGAAGAGAGCGAAGACTATGGCGAAAAAGAACATGGGAAAAGGCGGTCCGAGATGTGTGTTGACGATGACGAGGACAGACGATGACATATAGACAGCCGCATGGCGCGTTGTCATGTCCGCTTACGGGCGTCGTGTTTCGGGCACCATGTCTCCATGGTGCTGAGTCGTAGTTTGAAGGAGAAGGAGGATGGACACAGACAAAAGAGGCAAGAAAAAGGAAGCAGAGCCTCCTGTTTGGCGGGTGAGCGTGAGGGTCTGGAATCAATATCTCCGCTCACCGCTGGAGAACTATTGATTCGTCTCTTTTTCCAATATTCATATTTCTGTCTACTTTCAGCATTACTGCCGTCCGCGACTACCGTCTCAAGCTGTCTTTGCAACCAAAAACCAGTGCTCTGAACTGAGAGGCTTTACTCCGTAATTACCGACAGGGCGGGATTTTCAGACAAGTCATCCGTTAGTGGGCCCTCCTTAAGAGGTCCCAAAGATGTTGGGGCTTCCGTTCTCGTTACTCCGGTAAGATTTTGGTGCCATTCACGCGGGCGCTGACAGAAAGGTACATCAGGTACTTTCTGTTTCTGCTGGCACCTCTTCTAGAAGAAAAACTTCCCGAATCAAACGGTGATCGGCAAGTGCATTGTTGGTTTGTGGGGATAAGGAGACAAACTGGGATGTTGCTAGAGAGTCGGCGAGGTCGTTGACTCGACAAAGCGACTGCCGTGTAGATCGACATGAAGCGAGAAGCAAAGAATAAAAAGTTGGAAAAAAAAAACATGTGAAGTTGACTTGTTGGCCATGGTGTCTGTGCCCCTTGGTCGCTTGGACCGGGACTAGGACTTGGACTCGGAGACTATTCTGAAAAGGCAATTGACTTGACAATCGACAGAGGGGACATCAAAAGGGAAAGCTTGTCGAGCTTGTGTAAATGAGGGCGCCAGGGGGGCTCGCGATTCCGCGCTCGAACAAAGAGGCAATAGGTAGTTCCGCTGTTTGCTTGGCTTGGACCTTGGGACGTCATTTCGTCCAAGTCGTGGTGCATTTTTAGTTTCGACGTTCCTTGCCTCCTCTCCAAATTGTAAACAAGAGGCAGATGAAATTGAATGCAAGATGAAGAGTCTTCACCATCGGCTTGGCCGACAAAGTGTTGTCATGTTGAAGGCAAAAATGCGTTCTATTTTCCCTCAACGTCAAGTCAGAGTTTTCATATTTGTTCCAGGTTACGCGGGGTTGTGGCTGCAGCCCGTAACGATCCATATGCATCACCAGGGGAACTGGGTTCATGCACGCCCTTCGCTGTCACCGATGCATGGGCTCCAACTAGATGGGCTCTGAACGGTGCACTCCTTTTTTCTCCTGACCCCTTTTCTCTGACCTTCCCGATTTCTTTCGGTGGACGGAGCGTCCCGTTGGAGTTGGAGGGGGCCACTTGCCTGGAAACGGGCCACAGCATGATATGTCTGTTGTGGTTGGGTTCGAGGGGGAAGGGAGGGGGAAGCATTTGCGTGCGTGTGTTGGCCCCTGGGCCAGTCGGGAGAGCCGCTGTGGAACACAAAACATGTGGTCAACCACAGCTGGAGGAAGACATGAAAGCCCCGTTCGACGCTGAACAGGAGACAGCCGCTCAAGATTAAAAAAAACCAGGCAGAGGACATAAAATGCCGCATCTGGCTAGAAAAGAGATGGAGAGAAAAAGGGAAAGATGGCACATGCAGAAGGGTGCAGGACGACAGGCATGCCCGCATGTCGTGGCACGCACGAACGCACCAAAAAAAACGCAGGCTAATGTCGTCTAATGTCGTGCAGCCCAGCCGGGAAAGGCAACGATGCGTCGAACCAGCAGAACAAGCTTCTTCTTTTTTCCCTGCAGTTTTTACAGTTTTCCAGTTTGTACAGTTTTACTTTTGCACAGCCTCAATGCGTACATATACGACGTACAGCTGCTTGACTTGGAAGTAAAGCTGCGAGGAAAGCTGGGAAGCTGAAAATGGAGGCAAACCAAACGACAGCAAGGAAGTGACGCAGTATGTGAAACACACAAATTCAGAGAAAATAGAAACAGATTTTCCCACTCAACCAATCGCTCCAACGAAAGTGTTCCCGTTCTGGCAAAAAAGTCCCCCGTGAGCATCCATGGAGTCCAAGTACGGGACGGTAGGAACAGCAAAAATACGCCACAGCGTCACAATGACGCACAGTTGTCTGCGGCCTGCTGCAACGGGGAGGAAAGAAAGAAAAGGTCGCTGGCGAGGCTGCCACGGAAAGTTTCCTCGTTCAGCTGCGTGCAAAGGCGGCCAGGCAAGATGGCCAAGAACGGACAGACTTGAAGGTCACGATGCCTCCACATGAAGCAATTCCAAACAAAGCAAAGGGCTTGCCAAGACTTGCCTCTTTACGTACAATTCTGATCAGAAGCATCTCAAAAAGGGATGACCTCAAAGAGTTACCTCGGCCACCCCACAGGCGGAAACAAACATATTGCTTCCTTGGGACGAGACAGGATCAATTTTTGCTGGTTTGTGCTGTTTGTTCTGCTTTATTGATATGACATTGCCATGTTTTCGGTGTCCCTGGGCGTGTATTGGCAGCCCGGGGCGTGTAAAAGCGGTGGAAGGAGTATTGCCCACAGACGGTGGCGAATCTTGTCACTGGCTTGGGGAAAGGTTCCAGCTCTGGCTCTAGGATGGACAAAGCCAGCTGAAGCCTGAGCACCAAAACAAAAGACAACGGCCCCAAAATCAATCGCATGGACCTGGCGTGCCTCGCATGCATATGTTCAGGATGGAGCCGCCCCCAGCTGCACCCCGAAAAGGTGGAATGGCCCCCCTCTCTCTCCTTTTGGTCTTTTCCTCTTTGCAGTTCACTTTGGCAAGCTGCAGGCTGGTGGGTAGCGTGAAAGGAGAGCAGCATCGACGACATACTCTGTGAATTCATAGAAAGGACATCTTCGGCATCATCTCGTACGAGGTTCTCCTGCTTGACCCAATGGGCTCGTTCCTGCGACATGGCCCGGAACGATTTCGGTGGCTGTTCCAATACGTCCACCATAATGTCGTGGTGGTGTCGTCGTTTTCGCTTTTCACAATATTAAACGACCGATGACCATGACTTTTGTAAGAAGAGGCTCTCGGTGTGCTACGCTGCCGTTCTTGTCCGTCGGTTCTCATGCTCCGCCTCGTGTCCTTCTCCCTCGTGCTGCTCATCCCTTGCATTTGTGTGTCTGTTGACAGCGGACAGCAACCACAGACGCAAAAATAAAATAAAACAACAACCGCCCGCCGTTGCCGCCAGTAGCCTAATTTCCCCCCATCCATCGGCTCCCCTTGCCCCCCCTCACATGCTTCCTTACAGGGCTGACAAAGGGTGTGTGTAATGTGCCTGTTGTGTCCGTGAGGGGAAAGGAATGGGCGAAGGATGTTCGTGGCCTTTTTGGTCTTGTTTTTGCGCGCCTTGGTTTCCGCTGGACGTTGTTTCGCTGGGAGGGGAGCTCGGGGAGCTAGGACTAGTGGGCAGCCAATACCAATATTGGCCCATTCCCTCTTTTGCCCTTTATTTTTTGTGGGCTGCAGCAAACCGGCCCGCGAGGGGGAAGAGGATGGCTGATGGGAAGAGCCAGTGACACGTCTCCCTTTTCTCGTTTAGGAATACTATTGGCAAACTAGCCGTAGCTCTTCTGCAATGATGACGGGCGCCAGAGACAGTGAACATGTCAAAACACAGACATTGAAAGCAACGATTGAAACAAGACAAAAGGAGAGCCGACGAACGGCGCCAGGCACCCTGAACTCCATTCCGCTGGGCAAACACGATGGAAGAAAGAAACACAAGAAGAGCCTTGCGCTTGCGGCACCGGACATTAGACCGTCACTTATCCGAGTAGCAACGCATAAGGCTGGGTGAGACTGCAGGCTGCAGATGGCGCATGGCGTGTGCCTCCTCCTCGTATGCTCGTATCGAGCGCGGCATCGCGCCAGGAGAGGGAAGGGGGAAAACGAGGAGAAGTGAGATGTTGGAGGAGCGAGGCGTGCAAGCGTGTTGGTGAGCATCCGGAACCAAGGGGGGTGGGGGAAGGGGAACGAATCGACAAAAATCAGAATGATGAAAAATGAGTGCCCACAAGCCAGAGCCTGGAGGCATCGGAGAATGGCAACACAGATAAAACCGCCGAGATTACGTCGCAGACCGGGCGATGGCAAAGCGAGGGAACGAACGGACAAACATCAGAAACAGGAGAGATGATGCGCGCGGTTGGATGTCAGGATGTCAGGATATTAGGATGTTTGAACGTTGGATGCCAATAAGTTGGTGGCCCCGTCCGGCGTAAGATACAGTCGTACTCCGATATGCCCCTCGTCCAAGGCGCCCCGGAGTGCAACCCAGAAGGCAATTGCAGCAAAAGTAAGATGCGCCTTTCCCTCTGATGCTTTCATGGGTATTGTCTTCTCTGTGCCCTGGTCAGAATGCGCCTGGTCGGCGCCTGGTCGCGCCTGGCGCCCCCCTCCCCCCCCGTCGATCTCGCCCTACGACTGCCATCATCCTTGAGAGGAACGGTGGGAAGGACAGCAGGGATTGCACCAACACCCACACCCACTTCTCGAGCAGGGGGGAAAGAGCGAGAAGAGTAAAAAAACGGGGCAGAGTTGACACACACCCCTCGACTTTCCCAACACCCCCTCCCCCCCTTCTGCGCTTCTGCGAGCCAGTCCCTCTAGCCTTGACGCGTGGTCTGCTCATTTGGAAGGCTCAGAAGGATGATGACGGGAAGGAGGGGAAACAGCTTGAAAGAAGGATTTTGGGGTTTCTTTTTCGGTTTCGACTGGTTCTGACAACGTCGTTTTTCATTCTGACGGGGAAACTTTTTTATGTCGTTGTTCGTAAACGGACCAACGAGACGCCAGGGATTTTGGGAGGAGCAAGAGGAACAGGAAAGAGAGGTCAGAAGAAGTCCTATTTTTGGGGCCACCACCCTGCACTGCAAGGCCAGCTCGAGCCAGTGCCAGGTGGGAGTGGAGAGAGCGGATGGAGGGCTGGGAGGGATTTGCCTTACAAAGCTGGGATCCTTTTTAGGACGTCCTCTCAGAATGCTCTTTTCTCTTCGGTTGAGAATACCACCCTGCAACCTGCAACTCTGTCCACACACCACGCAACTGCAGCGGGCCATCTCTTCGAACATCGTGCACATCTCTTCCCGTTTCTAGCACATGCCCGAGCCGGGAAGAGGGTTAAAGGAAGGAGAATAATTAAATTAAGTAAAATAAAATAAAATACCAACAGAGAGACCGTAAAAAAGGACACTACAACAATAGGAACGAGGAAATCAAAAGAAAGCCGTTGCTTTTTGACATTTTGGAATCACCCGTCTAGCGTCCACGTGAGACAAAAAAAAAACAATGAGAACAAAAAAAACCATACAGCCCGTCGCCCATCTGGCCCTGCAAGTCTGCAGCCTGTCGACCTGCAGGCTGAAAATATGCATGTTTTTGAAAAAGAGTGGTCCTGGTGCCCTGGTTCGGGTGCAGGGCCGTCCTCATGGTGCGAAAAAAGCAAGTAAAGAGGAAAGGAAAAGACGGCAAAAGCACACTCGAATCAGAACAAACGCACTTGCATCGTCTCATCCTACCCTGTCCTCCCTGCCCTACCTTTTTTAACGCGGAAGGGCGGGCAATCGTCCTCGGCGATCAGAGCGTGGATGCTGACCCGTGCTTTGGTTTTTGTTTTGTGTGCTGGCCCCCGTCCTCCGTCATTTCGGAGGGCAATGCAACGAAAGGCAACAGCACACACGACGGCCTCACGCTATTACATCGTATGTCGTACTTTTTTCTCGATCGGCCAACGAGCCGAAATAAGGCAGGTGGACACGGCAACCAACAGAGAGAAAGATGAGTGAGAGCTTCCGATATGCCCCTCACGTCTTCCCCCATATTCCAAGAAAGCCAATCTCCGAGCAAGTGGCGATGGGCTGCGTCTGAGAACCGAGTGTGCATCTGCCGTATGGGGGGGGGCGGACACGAGTACGGGGACACTAGACCAAAGCCAATGATGAAAATGAAAATGCAATATCAGACACGGGGATGCGCATGGGATAGCTGTTTTTGAATTGCCATGCACCTTACTTGTACTTGCTATGATCTGACAAAATACACAAGTGCGGGTGAGATGCGTATATTATACGTCGTGCGGCGTATGTGAATCGGACTAGAGCCTGGAGAGCCTGGCCGAGTCCCAAGAGCCGACTGCACATGTTTCCTGTGGTGGTTGCATCACGGGCCTTGTTTTTCGAAGCCGGCATAGGTAGGAGGTTGGCAAGAAAGTGCGAAAATCATAATTGAAATTGAAACCGACGCTCGTCATGGTCTCACAGCCGAGATGCCAGCCGTTGGTGCTAACAAGACAACGGACTGTCACTGATGCCACACATATTTGTGCTGACCGACAAACAAGGAAAAAAAAAAACAGAAGAAAACAATAACACGGCCTACCGTCGCTATTTCTTGCTATCCCTCTTTACTTCAAGGCCCCTAACATCTCTGACGCTCTGTCCGTTTGCATCATCTCCTGTCCTCCTGTCCTCCGTGCCTCCGTTGCGATGCCCACTCCGTCTTACTCCGTGTCGGCCTTTTTGGTCACCTTGGTCTCCTTGCGCTCCCCCTGCCTGCCTGTTTCTTTGTCCTGTGGGTCTGCCCTGTCCCCCGTTCGGGAGAAACGCTGATACACAAGTGAAGTCCGGTGCTGTGAGGGGAAGTGCCCAGCCTAGGCTGTAACGTAGCCCAGGTCTCAGAGCGTGGAAGTACAAGTAGCATGTACTGGTACTTGTACCAAACCTGTACATGTACCGCAGCTGCCCTCGCTACCCTCGCTGCCCTACCGCTCCCCTCCTGTTACGTACGTTGCAACAGAACCACACACCGCCTTTGGTCCTCTTCTGAATACCCCAACGCCCTCGATGACTGGACGACTGGCTGCCGGGCTCTGGCTTCTCTGGTTTTTTATTTGTGGATCGCCCGTTTCGGTATTTGGCCGACGCTCGCCGAACGCAGGGCCAGGGTGGGAACGGGCAAGCAGGGGAAGGACAGGGCACTTGGCAGGCAAGAGACGGCATAAGGAGATCCGAGGCATGGATTGCCGTGGAGAAGAGGCAAGTAAAATGGAAACATGAAAACATGGGTGTCCCACATCCCAACGGAGCTTCCCTTTTTGGCAGGCAGAAAGCTGGAGATTTGATGAGAAGCGAGAATGTCTCCATGCCTCCTCAACAGAGTGCATCGTCAGTGGTCCACGCCCATCGTCAAGTTGACAAGGGAAAGGGGGGAAAGGAGAATTAGGGAAGAATAGCCGTAAAAGCCGATGCCACGGCTAGTGTTGGCTGTGTTAAGATTGAAAAAAAAAATGAAAAAAAAAGAGAGAGAAGGCGACGGCCCCGCAAAAACAACGGCTGATCGAACGCCGTTCTAGAAGCCTTCTCGAAGCCTTCCCGATCGGTGCAAGGCCGTTGGCAATGGAGCACCATGGAGCCCATGGACGTCATGGATCTCCTGGGGCGCTGGATTCCGTACAAAGGGCCCATTTGGATGGAGGTCCCAAACACTCTGGAGAAACGGCCCTTCATCCTACGAACAAGCAAGAGCTGTAAGGCAGGCGAGGCAAGATTGTAAAATTCGATGGGAAGCACGCGACAAGTCGAACTTCAGACTCGTCTAAAGTGTCTGACTCGCACACTCTGCTGGCGGAGGGGTGCTCGTTTACCCTGGCAGGGAACTGATCACCGCAACGGCTCTCGACGGTGTCGATTTTTTAGCGAGAAGGAGAGGAGGCGGCGAAGGAGGGTGTGCTGCCGGGCCCCGGGGTCTGGATGGTCCACGTCGTACGTCGTCAGGAGCGGCTCCGCCTTCGGATAAAACGTGAGACTTGACACAAACAGTCTCCCAAAAAATCAGCCAAATCAGCTCCGAAAACTCGACAAAACAAGGTGAAGGCGTTCATTGTCCTCGTAAATTGACTTCCGCGTTTTACGGGGAACGAGCGACCGCGTCGCCTTGTCGTC
>WOUA01000080.1:0-126843 GCA_021397985.1 Sporothrix dimorphospora
TTTGTGTTCTTATTTTTTTTCGTAACTACCCGCGGCTGTACCGCCTACATTAAAATCCATGCTCGTTTTATTTTGACGCGTTGGGTAAAGACACGTTTATCTTTTCCCTTCCGTGCCCCCCCCCCCCCCCCCCTTCTTCAGCTCTTAGTCTGTTAAGCCCTAGGCCGCTTGTTTCCATCGCCCTCATCGTCGTCCAGATCCATAGCACCCTCATCATCATCGTCATTTTCCTCGGCAATCGGAGCCGAACTGGAAGGCCCGGGCACTGCGTGCGAACTCGGCGCAGCATTGCTCGAGCTGGCCATCAGGTTGCTGCCCCGCTTGTTGAACCGCGGGTTGCCGATACCCTTGCCGCCGCTCGACACGTTGAGCGTCATCGGCCGCTTGCCGTGCGACCACCCGCCGCCGCTGCCGACACTGCTGCCGTCATCGCCACCGGAACTGCCCTCCTTATTGAGCATCACCCGCTTCTCGTTCTCGACGGCCCGCTTGAACTGGTTGTCCCACTTTTGCCCCTCTTCGGTACGCGCGGCCGCCGTCCGCCGGATGCCGGCAATCTGTGCGTCCAGCGCGGCCAGGGTCGTCTCGCAGCGCTGCGACCAGTTGTGCAGGGCGGCGTGCAGCTTCGGGATGGCGTCGGGGGCGGGGTCCCGCATGGGGGCGACAGCACTAATGCGCACGACCTGGTGGGCCGGATCGAGGGTGCCGGTGACGAGACCGGCGTAGACGGCGGCCATGACGAGCGTCTCGAGCTGACGGGCGTCGGCCAGGCGCAGTTCGCGGACGAGGTGGTCGTAGCCGAGGCTGGCGCGGTCGGTGGCGAGGGAGATGAGGGACAGATGGCGGAGCTTGGTGGCCTGGGCCTCGGTGAGCGGAGGGAGCGGTGATGAGGATGTTCCGGTTGCTGGTGGTGGTAATGCGGCCTGTGATTGTGGTTGCGACTGAGATTGTGTGGTTTGTGTAGACGGCGAGGGTGCGGTGCCCCGCTCGTAGTCGGCGTAGGTGCCGTAGCTAAAGATCTGGAGGACAGTCAGGTAGGCGGCATACTCCGGGTCGGCGGTGGCCAGGGCCTGGATCTGGGGCGTCTGGAGCAGCTCGGCGAAGAAGTAGGTGCTGGGGTGGGTGGTGGCGCGGACGACGAGGTCGGCGACCTGGCGGGGCGAGTTGGCAGACTTGGCGAGGGCGACAAATGGCTTAAGGCAATAAGGTTAGAGGACTGTCATATCAGAGTGAAAGACGCGGCAAGCTGTAGCAAGCTGTAAATAGATCACGAGTGGGATAAGACCTACCTCCAAGGCGTCCATCGCCCTGAGCTGTGCCATCGTGCTGGTCTGGGCCGGTGTGATCGATTGTGTGTGTGTGCTGTCCTGTGCTGTCCTGTGCTGTCCTGTGCTGTCCTGTTTGTGTTTGGTTTCGACTTGCTTTCGGAGCTGTATTAGCGGGGGCAATCGATGGGGTTGTCGTGATGGCAAGCTCGAGAGCTTTCGTGATATCGCTGGCAGCCTTGGACGTCAGCGGGGTGATGAGGCTGGAGGACTGTGGCTCGCGATGACTAAGCAAAGAAGCAGGCCCGCCTACGTTCGTACTGAGTAAAACTTTATTACGGCACAGACTGCCTTTCCAACAACTCTGCGAGGAGCAATGTTTCGTACACTCGATTTTGTTTCTTTCATTTTTTGTTACCTTACAGAGAACCGAATACAACTCTGACAGCCCTTGACGACGTTCTTGACATATGCCTGTTGTTGATTTACTCTGTGCCTGGCGATCTTGCGAGTTTGAAGAAGTGTGTCAGGACGGTTTGAGTGCCCTGAAAACAGTCAGGGGCCGCCCCCAGAAATGGCACCAAACGGCCCTTGTAGCGAGTTCCAGGGCGCTACGCGACAGGCGTCCCCAGCGAGGCAGAATAAGTGGAACCAGCAGCACTAAGCTTTGGCCAAGTCCACTGAACAGGCGCCACAGCGATCTCGGTTGAATATCCCACAGAATTATCAGATGGGACTGAATGCTCTGGCATTTTACTTTTAGGACTTTCCCCATTTCTCTGTCGACGTGTCTTCTGGACGCACGCGGTTTTACGGCGAGGAACTGAAACTCTTCTAGACACCGTTGGAGACACACAAACCGAGTAAAAGGAAGACGATGGGTTGTCCCTAAAGGGAACAATGCGAGGGCCAATATTGGCGTTCTAGCAATGCCAGAGCCAATATGTTGTATTGGCATTCTGTTGGCGTTCTGTGTCGCCTTCGTTCACTTGGATGCAAGGGTCAGTGTGGTCGTTTGCTCTTCGAGACTCTGGAAATTGCGCATACGCAAACAACTGCGACTCACTGCGAGACTATTACCACGCTGCATTCGTCAACGTTCGTGGCCCTTCTCCACAGAATGGGACTCTGCGCGGCTGACGCCCCTTTTGCGAGCATGCCTCGTCCGCTCCTGCCGTTCTGGTTGTGCATCGTGTTGCCTTCTGTCCCGTAGCCCTTTCCCTTTCTGGCCCGAGTCCCATGGTTCCCTATTATCGCCAAGTCATGTTTTTCGTCTTTGGCCTCCAGGTGGCCAGACCCCGTCAAGCCCTGAGCGTCCCGTGCGAGGAGCGGCAGGACGGAAGGCGTGTGGGGCGTGGGCGGGAATAGGAGGAGAATAAAAATAAGAGAAAAAATGGAAGTGGAAAAGCTGGGGAGCAAAAGACGCGGGACGGCTTGCGATGCTCAGCTCGCGTCCGTCTTCATGCTCACACACCCTCATCGTGGCCTCACTCGGTGCTCTTCGCCTCAGCTTACCTCTTTTGCCTGCCCATGGATCTTCGTATGGGATGGAGATGAGACTCTGGGCCGGTGATCTTTGTCGAGTCGTCGGCACGTTTTGCCGCTTTTCTTTTCTTCTTCACTTTTCCCTTGTTATTTTGTGTTGTCGTCTTCCCCTTCGCTCTTTCCTTGCGAGAAATTATCTCAAGAATTCCCCTTCTACGCCTAGGTCCCTCCTGCCCTGTCCGCTTGTCCTCTGTTTGCTCCTTCCCAAGGATGCCACTGATCGCACTATGCGATGCATTGCCGTTGTTAGCGCCTCCTACTGATTATCTTTGCTTCATTGCTTGCAGTCTTTCCCACCATAGCGCCGCCGGTAACGGGTGGTAGTGACAGCGACTGGTTGGAGAGGTAATTACGTCGTAGGGAGGGAAAGAAAGAGAAGAGGGAGAAAAGAAAGACAATAACGAAAGTAGGGTCGTCCCCAAAGAATGAAAGACACTACTTTGGACAAAATTAGGATACGAAAAATATAGTGCGAGTATTCCGGAGTTTCGCAGGGAAAATGGGAAGGCACGAGGCCAGCCAAGGCCCGGCAAGTGCGGAAGCGACGACAAACATAAAGGCTGGGTGGCGCCTTCCGTCTGCCGACGAAGAAGGACGTGGAAATGGAAGTCGCTGCAATTAATTTGCAGTTAATAACGACGTCCAGAATTTCCCGAGAGAATCCCAAAAATTAAACAAAAAAGACACAGAACGGAAACAGAACAATATTAAAGAACGCCCTCTCACCGCGCGGCATCTAGACCACCCACCCTCGCACCCTGCTTGCGCTGCCACTAAAAGCACAAAGTTCACCATCGGCGGGACAAGTGGATTAGCAAGCAGTGCCAGCGTCAGCTCTCGCCAGCCCACCGCAATTTTCTAGAGGACATCGTGCGACTCTCGCATCTTGACCGTCCACTGCTCATTTTTTGTGTTCTTGTCACTACCCGCCAGTTTTGCCATTTCGCAGACGTTTCTGGCCCTCGACCGCACCTCCCAGAGCCTCCCGGCACCCCCTGTCGCCCGATCGCCTGGCATCTCGCACCAGCCTCCGCCCTTGGTTCCATCCCGCACAGGCCACGTATCGCAAGGAAAGAAAGAAGAGAGAAAAAGAGACAACTTTAGCCCCCAGCCAGCGCCAGCCAGTGTCACCTCCAGCAAGGTTGCAGGCGCGCCCCAGAGGCCGGAAATCAGGCGTCGTCACTGGCGTCGTGGCTACTGTCGCTGTCGCTGCTTTTGCTGCACGCATCGACCTCGATCTCGTCGTAAGTCAGGATTTCCGGCATCGCCAGCAGGTCACGCTAAGCACTCCAAGCACACTTCTTGTGCTCTCGCCTTCTGCGCCTCCTTTTGCCTCTGCCCGTCGTCCCTCCCAAAATCTCACGTCCACGGTCTGCGCTGTTGCGGTCTGCAGCCTGCGCCAAACAATAAGCTGACGCAACGGCTGGCTGTACAGTCTCCAAGAAAAGATCTAAGAAAAGAATAGAACTAGTGTCGAAAACGATTCGAAATCACTTCGAAATCACTTCGCAATCACTCCCCAGCGCTCCCGAGCACCGCGCAGAAACACACCCCCGACCACCCCTACCCTACTAACGAAACGCTGCGGCACGGCCTACCACTCGACGACACACCAAAGCGACCCCAGCCAGACCTGACCCGCCCTAGACGACCCAGACGACCCACACCGAACCGTCCCTCGAAACACTTCAGTGCACGGGAAACACAGCGCCCACCTGAGCTTTGTGTCTCCGGAAGACTGCTTGTGAAACGCTTTGCAGTTTTCGTCGTTTCCCGACGCCCGCGGACGACAGGCCGTACGGCGTACGACGTACAATAATCGATAATCAACAATAGCACGCACGGCACAGCACCTGCGGCACACTCTGCGACCTCACCCCCTTCTCGCGTGCAGGAGCTGGTCTTCCCGCAGCAATAAGAATAAGCTTCTTCGCTCACCGTGCCGTTGCGCCCTAGCCTTCCTCTTCTCTGCTTCTTCTTCTCTCTCTCCCTCCCTCTCCCTCCCATTCGTCTCTTCTTCTCCGTCGATCACCGAACGCTCCGATGTCTCTGGAACTGCCGGCCCGCTCCTAGTAGACGACAACGACCAACACCACCACCACCCTCCACCCGTACCCACGACAGCCGGCACTCTTCCTTCTTCCGCTTGTTGTCGACGACACTTTCACACACATTTACAATGGCGCCAGCTTACATAAAAGTCCCGCCGAGGGATCCGGACGCCGGACACGCAACGCTAGGCGTCCCAACACCGCACATGGCTACGACCACCCTCAAAGTCGGTGGCATGACGTGAGTTCCAGCTCCAGCCGGCCTTTCTCTCGCGGCTCTCTTCTCTTGCGTGCCTGCAACGCGGCTGCCTTCATGATCCGAGACGAGACCACTAGCTAACCAGATATTTTTTTCCAACTCTACAGATGCGGCGCATGCACTTCTGCCGTTGAAGCGGGCTTCAAGGGCGTCGACGGCGTCGGCAACGTGTCTGTGAGCCTCGTCATGGAACGCGCGGTCGTTATGCACGACCCCACACGCATCACTGCGGAGAAAATCCGCGACATCATCGAAGACCGCGGCTTCGACGCCGAAATCCTCGCCACCGACCTTCCCTCTCCGGGCATCCGCGAATCCGACGACGACGACCTATTCAGCCTCGAGGAGGAGAGCTCCGGTGCCAACATGCAGCAAACCACCGTGGCCGTCGAGGGCATGACCTGCGGCGCGTGCACATCGGCCATCGAGAGCGGCTTCAAGGAAGTCGCGGGTGTCAAGAACTTCAACATCTCTCTCATGTCCGAACGCGCCGTCATCGAGCACGACCCGGCCGTCCTGAGCGCCGACACGATCATCGAGCTGATCGAGGACCGTGGCTTCGGCGCGTCATTGGTCGAGACCAAGGAGCTGAAGCCCGAGCGCCCGCGCGGCGAACGCAGCCGGTCAGGTGGTGGCCGTCGCGGCCCAGAACACATGACGACGACGGTGGCGATCGAGGGCATGACTTGCGGCGCTTGCACGTCGGCCGTCGAAGGCCTGTTCAAGAACGCCGACGGCGTCCTGCGCTTCAACATCAGCCTGCTGGCCGAGCGCGCCGTCATCACACACGACCCGGCCAAGCTGTCCACAGAAAAGATCGTGGAGAAGATCGAGGACGGCGGCTTTGGCGCGACTATTGTCTCGTCCGTATCCGAGGGCTCCGACAATAGCCATGGCTACACGAGCTCGCAGTTCAAGGTCTTTGGCACCCCCGACGCCGCCCAGGCCCAAGCACTCGAGGAGACGTTGTCTGCGCTACCCGGCATCCAGTCGGCCCGCCTCCACGTCGGCACGTCGCGGCTTACCGTGTCCCACCAGTCGGCTGTCACTGGCCTCCGCGCCATCGTGGAGACCGTGGAGGAGGCTGGCTACAATGCGATCGTGGCGGACAATGACGACAACAATGCGCAGCTCGAGTCGCTCGCTAAGACCCGCGAAATCAACGAGTGGCGCCGCGCGTTCAAGGTGTCCGTCACCTTTGCGATCCCCGTCTTCATTATTGGCATGATCCTGCCCATGTGCGCACCGGCCCTGGACTTTGGCGCCTTCAAGATTCTGCCCGGTCTCTTCCTCGGCGACATTATCTGCCTTGTCCTGACCATCCCGGTGCAGTTTGGCATCGGCAAGCGCTTCTACATCTCGGCCTGGAAATCGGTCAAACACGGCTCGCCCACCATGGACGTCCTCGTCGTGCTGGGCACCTCCAGCGCCTTCTTATTCAGCATTGTCGCCATGCTCGTGTCCTTCTTTACCGAGCCGCACAGCCGCCCGAGCACCATCTTCGACACGAGCACGATGCTCATCTCTTTCATCACCTTCGGCCGCTTCCTCGAGAACCGCGCTAAGGGCCAGACCTCCAAGGCCCTGTCGCGGCTCATGTCGCTGGCGCCGTCCATGGCCACCATCTACGCCGACCCCATCGCTGCCGAAAAGGCCGCCGAGGGCTGGGAGACGGTCGCCGGCTCGGGCGAGCCTAAGACGCCTCTCGTCGACGGCAATGCGGCCGAGGAGAAGTGCATCCCCACAGAACTCATCCAGGTCGGCGACGTCGTCATCCTGCGCCCTGGCGACAAGATCCCTGCCGATGGTGTTATGGTCCGCGGCGAGACGTACATTGACGAGAGCATGGTCACGGGCGAGGCGATGCCCGTGCAGAAGCGCAAGGGCAGCTTCCTGATTGGCGGCACCGTCAACGGCCACGGCCGCGTCGACTTCCGCGTCACGCGCGCCGGCCGTGATACGCAGCTCAGTCAGATTGTCAAGCTCGTGCAGGACGCGCAGACCACCCGCGCGCCCATCCAGCGCCTCGCCGACACGCTCGCCGGCTACTTTGTGCCCACGATTCTGGTGCTCGGCTTCATGACCTTTGTTATCTGGATGATCCTCAGCCACGTGCTGCCCAACCCGCCGAAGATCTTTTTGAAGGAGGAGAGCGGCGGCAAGATCTTTGTCTGCGTCAAGCTCTGTATCTCGGTTATCGTCTTTGCCTGCCCCTGTGCGCTGGGTCTCGCGACCCCGACGGCGGTCATGGTCGGCACGGGCATCGGCGCCGAGAACGGCATCCTCGTCAAGGGCGGCGCAGCCCTCGAAATGTCCACCAAGGTCACACAGGTCGTTCTTGACAAGACAGGCACCATCACCTACGGCAAGATGAGCGTCGCGAGCGTCACGCTGGCGTCCATGTGGCAAGAGAGCGAATGGCGCCGCCGCCTCTGGTGGACGATTATCGGTCTCTCCGAGATGGGCAGCGAGCACCCGATCGGCCGTGCCGTCCTGGGCGCCGCGCGCACGGAGCTGGGCCTGGATGCTGAGGGTGCCATTGATGGCAGCGTGGGCGACTTTAAGGCGTCGGTCGGCCGCGGTATCAGCGCCACGATCGAGCCGGCGACGTCGGCCGAGCGCACGCGCTACGGCATCCTCGTTGGCAACGTCAAGTTTTTGCGTGAGAACAATGTCGATGTGCCCGAGTCGGCCGTCACCGCCTCGGAGGAGTTCAACAATACGCGGGCGGCGTCGGCGCATAAGTCGTCGTCGTCTAAGTCGGCCGGCACGACCAACATCTTTATCGCCATTGACGGCCAGTTTTCCGGCCACCTGTGCCTGGCGGACACCATCAAGGAGGGCGCCGCGGCGGCCATCTCGGTGCTGCACCGCATGGGCGTCAAGACGGCCATTGTGACGGGCGACCAGCGGTCGACCGCGGTGGCCGTAGCCAAGGCGGTCGGCATCTCGCCCGAGAATGTGTACGCCGGCGTGTCGCCTGACCAGAAGCAGGCGATTGTCACGCAGCTGCAGGCGGCCGGCGAAGTGGTGGCCATGGTCGGCGACGGCATCAACGACTCGCCCGCGCTGGCCACGGCCGACGTGGGCATTGCCATGTCCTCGGGTACGGATGTCGCCATGGAGGCCGCCGATGTCGTGCTGATGCGGCCCAACAACCTGATGGACATCCCCGCGTCGCTCAACCTGGCCCGTTCCATCTTTGGTCGCATCAAGCTCAACCTGGCTTGGGCCTGTCTCTACAACGTCGTGGGTCTGCCGTTCGCCATGGGTATTTTCTTGCCGCTCGGCCTGCACCTGCACCCGCTCGCGGCCGGCGCGGCCATGGCGGCGTCGAGCGTCAGCGTCGTCGTCAGCAGTCTGCTGCTCAAGTTCTGGAAGCGGCCTGCGTACATGGACGAGTCGCTGTACGATGAGCGGGGTGTGCTCCGGCGCAGCACGGGCTGGCGCTGGCGGCTCGAGAGCCTGGTATCGCGCGTGCGCGACGGGCTGGAGGACGGCTTCCACGCGGTCACGGGCAAGCGGTGGTCGAACAGCGAGTCCGAGGGCTACGTCCCGCTGGCGAACCTGGACGCCGCGGAGGTGTAAACAGTCTTTTGTTACGATTAGTTGATTTCTTTTGTTACGTTTTGGCATAGCTTCGGGCGTCCCGTCTTTACATTACTACATATCCTTTTCCTTTGCTGCTTGGGCGAGTTGAGGCACGAATCTCCGCCCTAT
Source organism: Sporothrix dimorphospora (assembly GCA_021397985.1). Lineage (NCBI taxonomy): Eukaryota > Fungi > Ascomycota > Sordariomycetes > Ophiostomatales > Ophiostomataceae > Sporothrix > Sporothrix dimorphospora. Next base: position 8,841 of record WOUA01000080.1, read on the forward strand.
GTATAGTCCGCAGCAAGCAGCGTGTTGCACAATAAAAGTTCGATACCACCTTTAACCGTTGAGAAATATCATTTTGTTTTGAATAATAACGACACATGTTATTCGTGTACTCCGTCCTCTGTAATTCTGCCGGCAAAATGACCATGGCCTAGAGCTGTTTTTTGGCGGGGAAGCACAGGCCAGTGGATGACGTCGCCTAGAACCACCACGTGGGGACGGCTGCTCAGCGGCGACTGGCTGCCATTGGACGGATCGGCCGTCCGCTATCCCTTCTGGGAACTTTGGGAGAGCAAGACATTTTTTCACTGGGTCGCACCTGCTGTTTCTCTTCTTTTGTTCCGCAAACGTGCGTTGCATCGCGCCTGCCAACAGCCCTTTTTTCGACGCTAGCGACAACGGCTTAGCAGGCACAGAGTAAGGAAGGAGCACTCGAGGCATTGAACGGCCATCGCCAGACTTTCTCCGCTCTGCAGCCTCTCTTCTGCTGGCGTCCTTTTACCTTTTCTACCTTTCCCACTCACAACACTCTCTTCCCACACACCACAACCAACTCCCACGACTCGTCGACCCACGTGGGGAAGCATTGGCTACAGCATTGATATCACTGTTCGGTGCGCAATCCTGACCTGGTTATTCTTATCCTTGTTGCATCGCATCGCCAGCATTGTCTAGTCGCCATCATTTCTCAGCATCTACTTCAACCTTGATTCCCGAACCACCCACGTCATTCAACAAGACTTGTTCAACGCTGGCTAGATAAGCCAACACCATGTCGTCCAAACGTGGGCCATCGGTCCTGGTAGGTTCATCCTTCGGCCGCTACTCAATTGGCCATAACTAACGTTCTGTCTCTCAGGTTACGGATTCCCGCGAACGACCACCGAACCGAGGCGCTCCCGGCAACCGACGCACTGGCGCTTCGTCCCCCTCCTCCTCTTCCTCTTCCTCCTCACAAGATGCCGCTTCTGGATCGACCTCCGGCGGAGCACCCGGCTCGTCGTCGTCCTCATCGAACCAGCGAAACCGGTTAGCTATGCGCCACATCTCGGTCGACAACGTCCTCCAGAACAACTCGGAAATCCCTTCCGGCCAGCCTCGGGGCCCGCCTGGTCCGCTACGCATCCTCCCTTCCGCAACATTATCGGCGGCTGCGTCTGTCGCGCGGCGGCGCGGCCTCACACGGCGCAGCAGCAGCTCGTTTGGCATCAACGCGAGCGGCGGTGCGAGTGGTAGTGCCGGTGCCTCGGGCTCGGGCATGAGCTCAGGTGTGTTGGTGCCGGGCAGCGCGAGCGGTGGTGTGGGCGGTGTCGGTGGCGGCATTGGTCCCGGTGGTGGACTGCCTCTGCCTCGTGCCGGCCTGCCCGGTGTGCCATCACGGACAACCAAGATCTCCGAGAAGCTTGTGCTGCTGCCGGAGACGGCTGACGAAAAGGCCAAGAGTGACGAGGACGACGAAGAAGATGACGGCAATGAAATCAGCGATGCGGCGTGGGCGGCATCTGTCGCCGGCGACGAGAATGCCGAGGCGGCGCGGCGGGCGCTGCAGCGGGCGCGCATTGCACTCGAGGAAGCCGCCGACAGCGGCGAGGTGCCGCCGACGGGCAGCAGTCTGTACGATGGAGGCCGGCCGCCACGCGACGAGGAGCTCGATGTGTTGCGCAAGCGCGGCGGCATCCGCGGCAAGAGCTACGCGGAGCGCCTACCCAAGGGCCAGCGTACCGAGAAGGTGGCACGGCTTACGGCGTACTGCACGGCGCAGGCGTTCAAGATGCGGGCGACGGCCGAGTTCCTGCGCACGCACCACGCGGCCAAGACGAAGTTGTACGACGACTGCTTGTACACGGTGTACCACCTGCCGCTGCTGCCGGGCCACGACGGGTTCCGCGTGCGCAGTCGGCCAATGCTCAAGACACCCGGAACGGGCAAGACGGTGCTGGACCTGGAGATTGAGCGTAGCGAGCGGCGGGACGAGCACATGGGCTACTTTGACGAGTACGCACCGCAGCGGGGCGACCGCGGCAACGAGGGCGGCGACAACCGCGACAGCAACAACGGCAATGGGCGCGACCACGACAACGGCGACCACCACCGACAAATGAACGGCACGGGCGGCCGCGACGACGCCAACCACGAGCGCCAGGGCCAGCAGTCCCCGGACGAGCAGTCACAGTCGGACCAGCAGCAGCAGCAGCAGCAACAACAGCACCAAACACTCTACTCGATGTCGACGTCGCCCGGCGAACTTGAAAGCCCCCTGGCTGCGATTGCGCCACCCGTCAACCGGCTGGCGCCCGAGGCCAAGCACTTTGCCGAGATGTTTGTGTTCTCGTACGGCGTGGTGGTGTTTTGGAACTTTACAGAGCACCAGGAAAAGGATATATTGGCCGACCTGGCCTTTGCGGAAGACGAAGCATCAACATCGACGTCGCCGGCGGCGCGCTCGCTAGTGACGCGCCCGCTCGACGAGGCCGACTTTGAGACGGAGGAGTTCCACTTTGAGTACAGCACCAGCGTGCAACGCCCACGCGTGTTCAACGACATGATCACGCTGCTGCCGCGGTCGGACCACATGGTCAAGCTGACGATCAGCCACGCGATCGCACAGAGCACCAAGCTGTGCTTTTTCGAGGAGAAAATGTCCGAGACGATGCAGAACGCGCAGCACGTACCCAAGCAGCTGGCGCTGACGGGCGAGCTCAACATGTCGCGCACGGAGATTGTCAAGATCTTGGGCCGGCTGTTCAAGAACCGCGTCGACATCAACCTGTCGTCCAACATCTTGGACGTGCCCAACTTCTTCTGGGACGCCGAGCCGACGCTGCACCCGCTGTACGTGGCGATCCGCGAGTACCTGGAGATCGACCCGCGCATCCAGGTGCTCAACGAGCGGTGCCGGGTGTTTTTGGACCTGGCCGAGATTCTGGCGGACAGCGTGGCGGACGCCAAGATGAGCTACATTACGTGGATCATTATCATCCTGATTGTGATCAGCATCCTGGTGACGGTGACGGAGGTGACGCTGCGGTTTGGTATCTTGGAGAAGGAAAAGGGCAAGTACAACAACGGGACCAGCATTGGGGGCGGGCGGTATCTGCTGTCGTCGTCGTCGTCGTCGACACCGCCCGTGGCCCAAATCCACCGTCCAGCCAGCGACGACAACGACTTGACACTCGACGAGCTGCGGGCATGGGCGGCGCAGCTGGATGCACGGGAGCGGGCGGCCGTCTGCGGCAGCGATATGATCGGGCAGACGTTTGCAGGCGTGTGAGGTGGGGGAGAAAGGCATTTTGGTACTTTGTCTCGTAACTTTTTGAGGTTTTCTCTTTATTTTTTTGCATAGCGACACGGCTTTGACCGTTTATTTTTCTTCTCAGCATCATCTACCTTGGGATCACAGCGGCGCCTAGGAACGGCCACCACCTTTACATATATCACATTGCCATTCTTGTTTCCGTCTCTTTTTGTTCTCTTGGATAGCAGTATTCACATTGGATATCGTTTTGATTCTCTCTTTAGCTAATGTGCTTCATTCATTGCATCATGTCTATGTAGTTCTTTACAGATGACCCTTTCTTTTGATTTTTACCCTCTTTTTCTTTTCTTTTCTTTTCTTCTCCGTCACTCCATCTACGCCTCTTTTGGTGCCTCCTCCTGTGCTGGCGCGTCCTTCTTAGCGGCAGCAGCATCGCCCTTTGGCCGTACCGGGTAGTGCGAACCCTTGTCCTTGACCTTCTTCTCCTTCTTCTTGGGCGCCGGGTAGGCCTGGGCGGCAATGTCCTGCCACTCGGGCGACGCGGCGTACGTGTCACGGATGTGCGCCGTCAGGTCAACCATGGCCTGGGCCACGGCCGGCTTAAGCAGCTGCGGCGTCAGGACGTCGCTCTGGTAGTCGGCGTGCATGGCTTGGATGTCGCTGTAGACGAGCGGCTCGAGGGAATCGCGCGACCGGTCCACCGTGAACGTGCGCGCGCCCGTCTTGAGCTCGGCGGCCGGCAGCAGGACGTATTCGATAAAGGCCAGGATGCCGTTGCCCTCGACGATCTTGGGCGCGGCCTCGGCCTTGCGGATTTTCTTGGTAATGGTCTCGGGGGTGTCCAGCAGGTCAATCTTGCTGTCCTCCTCGCTGGAGCTCATCTTGCCACCGTGCAGGCCGGGGATCATGGGGTTCATAATGTGGGCGCGCTGCTTGTAGCCGAGCTTGGGCAGCCACTCCTTGGCGGCGGTAAACAACTTGCGCTGGTCGACGCCGCCAAACTGCACGTCGACGCCCAGGTGCTCCTCGTCCAGGATCTGCAGGATCGGGTACAACAAGCCCGACAGCGGCGCGTTGGTGGACTGCTTGACGACCTCGGCGCCGGCCTTTTTCGCGTCGTGTTCGGACGTGACGGAGCACAGGCGGTAGACGTCCATGATGTAGTCGGGGGATTTCTGGTAGGACGAGCCCTTGACGAACTTGAGCAGCGACGTGTCCACGCCGACCGCCTCGAGCATGGCGCGGATGGTCCACTGGTAGTAGTTAGAGCGGTGCTCGACGAGCTCGAGCGGGGCTTTGAGGTTGTCGAGGAAGCCGTGGATGTCGGCGAGCAGGATGGTGACTTCGCAGCCGGCGTGCAGCAGCTGGGCGATCTTGATGGCGGGGACAAAGTATCCCGTGTGGGGCTTGCCGGTGGTGGCGGTGCCCCAGTAGACCTTGACGGCGCGGCCCTCGTCGAGGACGCCCTCGATGATCTCCGGGTTGATGGTCTCGGCGAGGTTCTCGTAGATGAGGGCGAGCTTCTCCTCCTTGGTCTCGGGAGCCTTGCGGGACGCCATTGTGGTTGTGGGGGGGTGGAAGATGGCAGCGGGGAATGTGTCGAAAAGAGAGGACGTCAAAAGTGAGGCAATTCGTTTGTTGCCAATGTCGCGAGAATCGGAAATGGAATCGATGCACCAACAGCGGGGCTGTGTCTGTCAATTCACACCAGTGCCGGGTGCGAAGAACCCGAGAGTACGGAGTATCGAAAGGTGATGAATAGAAAACAAGCAAAAAGGGCGTGCTCTGTGCTCTGGTGAACTTGTCAATACGAGGCTGTAGCAAGAAAACGGCTGTTCTGTGCTTTCGTACCTGAAGTGACTCAGAGATCGACTGGCAGGGGATTCTGTTGGCAGGCACTCTGGGGCAAGGCACAAAATCCTGTCGCTAGTGGGGTCGGTTGTCGCTTCCCCAATGCCCGTTGCGCCTGTTGCAGAGGGGTTCGCAGATCGGATTAAGCGGGCAAAGGCACCCCCTCAGCCCCTTTAATAAACATATCATATTAAGCGAGCAAATACCATCCTTATTGGTGCATATTGACCACGAGTTGAGCTCCCTTCCCCATTCGGCAAGCGCTAGCCGTTGCGCTCAGTTGCGCTCAGCCTCTGCACTTGCCGGTTGACGTACTCAGCTCCAGAGGCGACGCTCGTTGGGGGGCGATCGCTAACAGTAACAAGGCAGGAGCGGCCAGTATTATGTAGGGAAGCTACGACTCTCCGTCTTCTCGCATCCTATTCTCCTCCTCCTCTTCTGCCAAGACAGTTCGTTCGCGCCAAGGCCGGGCAACTCGAGTTCATTTCGGGTTCTCTTCTTTTCTTTCTTCTCTTCTTTTAACCTTTTTCTCTTCTTCTATTTAGTTTCCTTCTCTTCGTCCTCGCCAATTCTCACCCATCTCGCCCACGACGCCAGCGACGTCATTGCATCGTCTCCAAATATCTCTCAATCGTCATTCTCGATTTCGACTTTGACCTCACCTCAACCCAATTCCCGACAATCGACGACCTCCGCTTTATACACTTCTCACGCTCCCACCACCTCCACCATGTGTATCGTCTTCACGTGCGGCGAGCACACGTTCCGCAAGGAAATCGAGGGCTACGAGGGCGTCGTCTGCCGCTGCTACAACTGCGGCAACTACAGCGGCCGCGTCATCAAGACGCATCCGTGGTTCACCCTCTGCTTTGTCGTAAGCTTTTTGTCCTCGCTTTTGTCCTTACTGCGCTCGCTTTCTCCTCGCTTTTGTTCTTACTGCACTCGCTTTCTCCTCGCTTCTGTCCTCGCTGCGCTCGCATTCTCTTCACTTTTGTCCTCGCTGCGCTCGCTTTGTCGCCGGTCTCTCGCTAACAGTACAGCCCGTCATCCCCCTCTCGATCCACGGCTACGAAGACGTCACCTGCCACATCTGCAACTACTCGCAGCCGCTCGAGCACCGCCAGGACGTGCAGGCGATGCGCCGCAACGGCGGACAGATACCGATGCAGCCACAAGGCTACAAACCACCGCCGCAAGGACAGCCACCACCACAGCAGCAACAACCAGGGCAGAATGGGGCCATGCGGTACGGCTAACCAAAGGGGAGCGATGGGGTGAATAGCCGGTTGTGGGTTGTCTTGTTCTTATGCTTCTTGTATCTATTCTTCCTTCGTTCACTCGTCATTTCATATATCACGGCTCAGGTTGCTTATTTCCAAACATATTATTTCTTTTATTCTTTTTGTTAGGTTGCATTGGCAGCCTTTGCATGATACAAAGTTAAGGTGGTTGAGATAAACAAAAGTATTCAAGCAGTCTTGCGAGAATGAAAAAAACACACAGAGAATACTGTACTACACATCGTCCTTGGGATTCCCTCTTGATGCCGACAGGCCTCCCACATGCAGCTTGCTCGAATCGGATGACGTCTTGGCTTCTAGACTGCAGCTTCAATACTTGTGTCTTACAGCGGGCTCCAGTAAATCCCAGCGCATCCCAGTGGTTGCTCGCTGTCCACTAGCGGGCTGGTAGCGTGCGCCCCGCCGCGGGTAATTTACCGAGCACTTAAAACTAGCACCTAAAACACAGCGCGCGCTCGCTGCTGACGTGATAAACTGTTTTTTCGCTTATCGCTAAATTTTGCAGGAGACATCCATCATCAACAACCAGAACACCACACAACCACCACCATGCTCCACGACCTCAGCCTCGTGTGGACGCCTGCCACGACGCCCGCCGAGCTCGCCAGCACGCTCGCCATGAGCGCCGAGCTCGGCTACGATGTCGTCGCCCTCGACCACGTCTACCACGGGCCCGTGCCGTCCGTCATCACGAATCCTCTCGGCGATGCAGTCGCCGCCTCCTTGTCCGCGCCGTCTTCGACGACTCGCGTTTCCTCCTCGGCGTCTTCGCCGGCTCGGACGCCTCGTCCACGCATCCTCCACCGCGCCACCGTCGTCATCTCCGACATGGCCGTCAACAACCGCCTCGCCGCCGTCGCTGCCGCCTACGACCTCGTCGCCGTGCGGCCCACCAACGAAAAGGCCTTTCAGGCCGCCTGCCTCAGCATGGCCGAGCCCGCCCTCATCAGCTTGGATCTGACCTCCTACTTTCCCTTCTACTTCAAGCACCGCGCCTGCATGGCCGCCGTGCGCCGCGGCGTGCACTTTGAGGTGTGCTATGCGCAGGCACTGCGGGGCGGAGGCGGAAGCGGCGATGCCTCGGACAACAAGTCGGGCAGTGCCGCCCGCGCCCGTGCGCTGTTTGTGGCCAACCTGACGGGCCTGATCCGGGCGACGCGCGGCCGGGGCATTGTCGTGAGCTCGGGGGCGCTGATGAAGGGTGGTAACAACGGAAGCGGTGGGGGCGGCGCGTTTGAGCTGCGCGGCCCGGCGGACGTGGTCAACTTGCTGGCCGTCTGGGGCCTGCCGCCGGACCGCGGGACGGAAGCCATGGCGGCGCTGCCGCGCAGCATTGTGGCCAACGAGGGTCTGCGGCGGCGGGGGTTCCGGGGCGTGGTCGACATTGTGAGGACGGCGGGCGGTGCGGAGGGTGCGGAGAAGTCAGACAAACAAGACAAACAGGAGAAGCAAAAGCAGCCGAAGCAGCAGCAGCAGCAGCAGCAACAAAAACAACAAAAGCCGCAGCCACAAAAGCAGCAGCAGCAACAACAGAAGCAGAACGGTCAGCAAAAGAACACCGACCCAAAGAAACGGAAAGCAGACGACGGCCTGGCCAGCGGTCCACCACAGGCACGGCAGCAGCAGCAGACCAAGAAGCAACGCAAGGGGGCGGTATAAGGGGACAAGGTGCTAGGAACGCAAGGCTACGAGCGTGTACATGTATAGATAGTAACGATACCCAGGACGCATGGCGAATCATCAATATTTTTAAACGAAAAAAAGAGACTCGCTCTTTTTTTCCCTGTCCATTTATATTTTAAAAAGTAAAGTAAAATAAGTTCACTGAGGCCCGCGGGCACAGACGTACCCCTTCCCTTTCTTGTGTTTTCTCCTCTCGGCTCTCGCGTATGTGTGTGTCTCTACAAAAAGGGGGCGGATTATATACAACGAAAAGAGAGGAAAGAGAAGAGAAGAGAGAAGAGAAGACAGAAAAAAGGTAATAAGGACAAAAAAGGAAATAAATGTAAAGACAGAATAGGTCCAGAGGACAAACGAAGTGAAGCACCAAACAAGCTCTACCTCCGACTCACACTTAAGCCGGCACCACCGTCTGGGCCACCAGGTTGCCGAGGGTCAGCACGCTGTTCAGCGACAGGCCGCTCAGGTTGATCGACAGCTCCTGTGGGTTGTTGGCCACGACCGCGGGCGCAGCAGCAGCGGCGGGCGCAGCCGTCGTCTGCACGGAGCCTAGGTCGACGGTCGTCTGTAGCGAGTTGATGGACGTCACAGCCGTCAGTGCGGGCAGACCCGCAGCAGCAGTCACAGAGCCACCAAGCGGCACGAGCGTGTTGGCTGACGAGACGGCCGTGGCGACGGCGGCGGGCTGGACGGCGAGCGAAGTCACCGAAGACGACGAGGAAGACAAAGGCGGCAGAGCAGCCAGAGCGGCTGAGGTGGACGACGACAGGGGTTGGAGCGTGGCGGCCGAAGCAGCGGCAGCGGCAGCGACACCTGAGGTGGCCACGACGGCCGGGGGCGTAGCGGCGACAGCAGACGCCGCGGGCGCGACGACCTTGGTGGAGGTGTGCGCAGAGCCGGGGACGGCAACCACAGTGACGCCGACACCACCTGTGGGCACGCCGTCAGCGGCACCACCCGCCGCAGCAGGAGGAGCGGCTGCGGCACTGGCCACAGTCGCGACCGAGGCGGCCGTGGCGCCCACGGCGACAGGGGACGGCACAGCAGCCGCAGCACCGGCCACGGCGGCCGACGATACCGACGACAAGGGCGCAGGAGCGGCGGCGGCCGCACCAGCTGCCGTCACGGTCACACTAACTGTCTCAGTCACGGTCGTGGCAGCGGCCGAGACAGTCACAGTTACCGTGGCAGGCGCGGCCGATACTGCAGCAGCACCGAGAGCCACGGCAGCCGACGAGGATACGGCAGCAGGTGCCGCAGCAGCCGACACAGCCGCGACCGTGGCGTTGGCGTTGTCGGCGGGCTGGGCGGCAACGGTGATGGTCTGGCGGGCGGTCACGGTGCTGGCGGCGGGGCAGTTGTCGGCGTTTCCGTTATTGCCGGCATTGTTGGCATTGTTGTTACCGTTGCCGTTCCCCTTGTCCTTGCCATTGTTGTCGTTCCCATTTCCATTTCCATTGCCGTTGTTGTTGTCGTTGGCGTCGTTGTTGCCGCCAATGCCCAGGCCGTTGAGCAGACCCGAGAGAAAGTCCCGCTTCTGGGCGCCTGGCCGGTCGACAGCCACGGCCTACGATTGTTAGAGTACATTCAAGAAGATTAAATAGCATGAGCGTATGAACGCACCTGGGCTAATGTGAGCGACGCCACCACCAATAATGTAGAAGGCTTCATGGTGAAGGAGAAGAGGTTGAATAAAATAAAATAAATCGGAAGAAAATAGAATGCGTCGAACAGATCGAGAAAAAGACAGGATACCCAACAGGACCGGCCTTGCGAGTGAATGAAAGACGAAAGAACGAAGGACGAGGCGACTGATGCTGTCCGTTGTCGTCGAGTGTCGTCGATATCGAGATCGTAGATGCTTCGATTCGATGCGGATGTCGGTCGAAGATCGTAGGTGTCTTTTTTTGAAAAAGGAGTGGCTCCAGAAGAGTCCAGCTGCGTCGGATAGAGAATATACAAAAACGAAATAGAAAAAGAGAAACAAGAAGAGAAGAACGAAGAAAAAACGAGCTTGTTGTCGACGATAAGGAACGATGGTCGACAAGAAAGACTCTTGCAGCTGATTTGTTTCTTCGAACAGAAGAGAAGAGAAGGCGTGTGAAGAAAGAAGAGAAAAGGGTAGAGAGGGAGAAGAGAAGGGAGGGGAACGAGAAATGAAAAAGCCAAGACCGGAGAAAAGAAAAAGGGACGCGAAGAGACGACAAGAAGGAAAGACTGGAAAGGCAGGAAGACGAGGAGAAGGGAGGCCCAGGAGAGAGGACGAGAAAAGCTTGGCTTCAGAAAAGACAGGGAAGACGACAGGAGGCTCAAACGACTTACACCGTCTGCTGCTAGTGAGAGAGCATCCTGGTCGTTCTCGGGCGCCCCCAGTCGGCCCCGGTCAACAGGGTCTGCAAAGGTTCACTCGTAGCGTGCTACAGAGTACGTCGTCACAGTGGCTCTGTGCTGCACAGCAAGATACAAAGCACGTCGTACACGGTCGTCGGCCGGCGCCTTCCAGTAAAAGTCGATGCATTAAACGATGCATTGTGGTCCTCAGGGCCTGTCGGAGATGGGTGGGTCAGGCATCCCAGTCTCCTCCTGTCCAAGTCCCTGTCGAGTACCTGTCGAGGCTCCAATAGAGTGGGAGAGGACCCTGTCGAGGTCTGGGCCTTTGCGTCTTCTGGTGGGAACTGAAGGTCGTAGGGGGCAGGAAGAATAGACTAATACGACCTGACAGGCCCGATGAGACTCACAGAGGGTCAGTCACAGAAGCGGAAACCTCTGGCAAATGGCAGGGCGACAAAACGAAACGGAGTCTTTCTGGGCTTGCGCGTCCTCGTTGGGGATGTCGAGAATATGAAAAGGGGCATCGAGAGAGCCGTGGACAGGCTGAGTGCTGCCATGGGCGGTTGCGTGCTGGAACAGACATCTTACTGCCCTCGTTATTGACACTGCCCGTCGTCTTTGGTTGTATTTTCATTTCAAAGAGGGGTGCAAAGGTACATTGCGAACCACGCGGCTGCCCAAGTCAAGGGATGTGGAGGGCAGAAGACGGTCGGGCCAGAGACGGATGCCCTGGCTGGCCTTGGGTGCGCTGGACAGTGAGGCCTGGGTTTCGACATTGTCGCCACTGTGGGTGAAAAGGGGGAAACAAGCTTTCCGTCAAAATGGCTGCTTGCGAGGGCCAGGGCCGTTGTAGTCAAAAAGTCGAGAAAGTTCAAGGGTGGGGACCCAGACGGAGGTTTTGGGTTTCTGAGACGAGGACCGTGACGGCTTGTGTTTGAGGTTGGCGGCTTAGCATTGCTGGGGTGGGAAGGCAGGGGTGGGGCGGCCGCTGCAGTGTCGAACGTGCCTTCCTTGGGTCTGGCCGGTTGAATGCTGAGAAGGAAGGGAAGTCGCGATCAACGTCCGTACGAGACTCGTTCTTTCCCTCTTTCCGTCTTGCTCTTCCTCAAAATCAGACCATGATGTGCCATGATGTGCTGGAAGAATACGCAAAGACCGGCAGCAACGCGATTGGCAGCGGGGGAAGGCGCGATTGACAACGGCGCCAACCTTGGCCAGCGATTGGCACAGAACGTCGAGGCTGTGAAAGTTTGGAGTCTCTGTTTTGCATCGCAGGGTACAGCAGCGATTGCAACAGAATGTGTATCAAAATACAGCGCGAAGAGGGAGAAGTGTCACGAACAAAAGAAAGCAGAGAGGGTAGGGTCAAATAATATAGTGCGTTATGTACGCTGTGCGGGCTGGTGACAGTGGCTTGTATGCTATGTTCCGGGTGCTGTTTGGGCAAGCGCTGAAGAAGGAAAGAGCGATGAAAATGTGTGAATATAAAGCATTATCTTCTCCAGCAAAAATAAATAAATAAAAAGACGACAGGCATAATTATTTTCCTCTCATAAATGTGACGATACTTGCATCTTTCTTAGGGCCTGGGACATTTGAGGGGCTTTCTACTGCGAAGGGGATAGGACCCTTGCCAAGACCGTTGTGACCTCCTCTCTTAGTGAAGCTATTTTGAGATCGAAACGAAAAGGAAGAAATGGCGAATAAAAAGGGGAGCGCTTCGAATAAATTATGAATAATCCAAGTCTGTCGTACGTTCTCAACGGCTTGCAAATAAATATGTTTGCGATTTAGATGGTGGGTTAAAGTTTGACGCGGCGGTAGTTATAGTAAACAGTGGGTGTTTACGTCGTATTCCCTCCTCATAAATGAGTGAGATCAAAAGCAATGCATTCAGAAAGAGTTCCTTCAGTTGTTGCAGCATATTGCATTTATTTCGTTATTTAAAAGATATCTAGAAAAACGACAAAAAGCAACCAAATCGATGGCACATAATACAACGACGAGAAACTAAAGTCGGGTGTAAGTATGTCGTACTAAGATGTATGATGCGCATCTAGGTATACTTAGCTCAGTGAACACAATAGATGCCCGAAGAGAGACGGATACATAAAAGAAAGACTCAGAAATGGGAGAGAAAGCCACCCTTTTGTCTACGATGCCCGTGTCCAACCACGGGCTGCCCCCCCCCCTTTTCTGGTCAGGCGTCTCAGACAATTTTGTGGCTTGCAGATGGTACTCTATGCTCTGCCTCCCCGTTCTCGTAGTCTCGCAGACAATTGGCCACGCCCGATCGGCAGGCAACCCCTCCCGGGCTGAGATCGTGTTATCGTCTGTGCGTCACCTAGACGCGAGCCTCCTGAATGTTGGTGTCGACATCGACATTGACAGACATCATCGTCGACACCATCACCAACTTGACTTTTCCATCGCTAAAATGCATTTTGTATCGACAACTTGACGACCGGGTGGCTTCTATAAGGCCTAATCTTGTACGACACGACGGCTGTCATCTCTACGAACCTGGCCCATCGTCCATCTACACCATCTCATCAACTCCTTCCACCATGCCGATCCACGTCCTCGACAAGTACTTCCTGGGCCTCACGGCCATCATCACCGTGGGCTACCAGCTGGCGTTTTTCGCCGTCGCCTTTTACCTTCACTTTGACAAGCTGACGGGTGGGTTCTCCCCTCGACCATCATCCTTTATCACTGCGTACTAACATCGTTAAGACTTCGCCGGCGGCAGCAACTTTATCATCCTTGCCGTCGTCACGCTCGTCCTCGGCAGCCGCAATCCACCCTTTGACACCGTGACGACCATCCCGCCCCCGCGCCAGCTCGTTGTGACCATCCTGCTGTCCGTCTGGGCCGCTCGCCTCGCCGGCTTTTTGCTCGTCCGCATCCTACGCACCGGCCGCGACAGCCGCTTCGACGACAAGCGCGACCGCTTTTTTCCCTTTCTGGGGTTCTGGGTCGCCCAAATGGTCTGGGTCTGGACCGTGTCGCTGCCCGTGACCGTGCTCAACTCGCCGGCCGGGCAGAGCGCGGCGCTGGCGGGGCGGCTGCCGAAATTTGGCACGGGGCGCGACATTGCGGGCGTGGTGCTGTTTGGCGTCGGCTTCTTGTGCGAGGCCGTGGCCGACGTCCAGCGGTTCCGTTTTAGGGAACGAAAGCCGGCCGACAACAAGCTCGCCTTTTGCCACACGGGCCTCTTTGCGTGGTCGCGCCACCCTAACTACTTTGGCGAGATCCTGCTGCAGTTCGGCCTTTTTGTCATCGCCACGTCCGACACCTGGTACGGCTCCAGCAGCCGCCCCGCGTTAGTCTCGGTCGTCTACGCCACCGTCGTCGGCCCTCTCCTATTGACGGCCTTGTTGCTGTTCGTCTCGGGTCTGCCACTGTCGGAGCGCTCGGCCGCCGCCAAGCGCTATGAAGCCGGCGGCGCCATCTGGGACGCGTACCGTACCTACCTACACCGCACCAGCATCCTCATACCGCTGCCGCCCTTTTTGTATGCGCCCCTTCCCGTCTGGTTGAAACGCACGCTGCTGTTCGAGTTCCCGCTGTACGTCTTTGACCCAGCGAAACATGCCCAAGGTGGCCAAGGTGATGGCTCTTCTCCTGCGTCTGGTTCTCCTCCTCCTCGCAATGGCAACGGCAACGACAACACCAACCGGGAGGACGCTCACGGCGACGATCCTGACGCTGCTCGCAACGACCACCGTGCACCACCGCACTCGGCGTCCACCATCTCGTCGGCGGCCAAGTAAGTACCGTTCGCAGGTGCACAGTGCCAAACACAGTATACATCTGAGTGCGCGCTGTGCTTGGAGGTCCGTCAGGTCAGCGGGCAGGATGTCGTGCCGGTTGTCGTCTCGTGTTTCTGTGAATTCTGGGAGGAGTTGGGGTTTGCATGTTCACGTCGTATGTTTCTGTATCTGGCTTTCTTGCCTGTTGTCTGTTAGCAAAAGTCATCTTTCATGACTCTTATTGATACCCTTTCGACCCTCTCGATCGTCTCGATCGTCTCGATCGTCTCAACCCTCTTGACATCCTTGCTTCTTGTTCGGAGCAAATAAACCGTCGGACTCCGTCCGCTTTCGTATTTTCTGCAACAGAGTCGTGCTCGTACGAGGAATAGTCCGTACACCGAGCCTCAGACCCAATCGCAGCCTGTCGTCACTAGGGCCATCGCGGCGCAATCGCAGCGTAGTCGCAAGTTGCAATCGCTACGTCGCAACTTTGCATGCCGACCACCAGGTCGTCGAGTCCTCTTAAATAACGCCAACCTTACCCTTGGTAGCAGTCTGCGCCGGTCGCTGCCTGGCTGCCTGGCCTGTCTCACCTTTTGTGACGACGAAGACCCAGAAAAGAGAACAAAAAGAAAGAAAAGGCCCAGCCGGCACTGTCCTAGCGCCGCGACCGGCAAGGCTTTGGCGGGGCCTCGTGAGGACCTGGCAGGGAAAAGAGGGGCCAATGTCCTGTGCGTCACGGCAAGGGCGCGCCGCCAACGCGGTAATTCAGCCTCCAAGGGTAACCGCCTCCGCGAAAGAAGACGCAAGGAAGGATCGAACGAACGACCGTCCACGCCTTCCACCTTATTCGAGCAAGTTTACCAAGAAAGAGTCAAGACACCACGAGGCGACCCGGCGCTCCTTCCTCTGGCGACCAAACAACCGACGCCTCCTTCCCTAAGAGACGAACCGCCCGTGCCCCCGACCCTCCTTCCCTTGGAGACGAAATCACCGACACTCTTTTTTCCCTTGGGGAACAAACCTCCGAGTCCACCGAACCGCAAAAGGTAAGAGCAAGCGGGCAGCAAGGAAAGAGCAGACAGTCGCCGGCCGCTGCTTCCTCATCAATCCAGAGCCAACCCAGCATTTGACCACGCGACAGGATGTTGCCCCTTCTTGACGACCAACCACAACGCTTCCCGTCCGTCTTCTTTGATTCCATTGTTTGGACGCCTCTGCCTCTTCTCTCCCTCTCTTTTCCTCAACAATTTTCCTTCTACCCCTCCATCTACCCCAATTGCTCCAGCTCGCGTCCGACATCTTCAAGGAATTACGCCGACGGCGTTTGCCTTATAGCCTTTGTTTCTTTACCTGCCGTCATGGATTGACACAAGAACGAACAATCACAAAATACTAACAAAACACACCAAAGACCAGGCATCCCCGTGAATGCGCAATCACACTTCGCGAGTCATCACGGCCGCCTCCGAAACGAGAAACGATAAAAAAGAAGAATCCAGGAACTTATATCCAAATCGACAAGCATCCGAGCGTCTGGTGCATCGAATCTCCATTTGTGCTCCACCGTCTACGCTGCGTTCCTCCGTCCACAGACCTCGGCTTCTGTGAGTCACGGTCAACTTTCAACTTCAGCACTTCAACACACTTACAGCGGACGACAATCTTGAAATCATTTTCCCGGCGTTGCAATTCTTCTCCATCTTATTTTTAATCATCTTCTTTTTCATCCCTTTTATTTACACCGCTGTTCTGACCCCTTCTTCTTATTCGTCCCCTTTCCTACCACCTCCCATTTCATCTCATCTCCCCAAATGACTCGTCGATGACTGCATCGCGCTTCTGGCCGGTGACCAATTTTTGTATTTGAACCACGAGGTCGTCTTCCTTTGTCCTCTTTTGTTTCTATCCAACCGCTCATCTTTATCAATTCATTCCAAATCAACTTGACATCCATTGATTGATACCACCTCGTCATCGCCACCGTCAGTCATCCATCTCACTTTCTGACTCTTCGGCCTCACCTTCCATCTTTTCTTCTCACCCCTTCTCCCCTTTTTCCCTGCCTCACCTTACCCCCTCATCCCCCATGGATGCCCGCTGTCAGTGTGGTGCCGTCTGCTTCAAGACGCCCACAGCCCGTCCACTCGCCCTCTACATTTGCCACTGCCACGACTGTCGCCGCCAGTCGAGCTCGGCCTTTGGCACCAGCGCCATCTTCCCGCGGTTTCCCTTGCCCGATGATGCTCTTATAAGCTGCTATACGTTAGTCTGTTTGTCCTTTGTGTCCTGTCTCTTTTCTATATCCGTGCGTCTGTCTAACTGTCTGGTAGTCGTCCGACGTCGTCTGGCCACACACTCTATTGGTAAAGCACTCCCAACCTTCTAACGTCCTTCCAACGTCCTTCCAACATCCTTCCAACATCCTTCCTTTTCCCTGGACGGCTTCTCCCGTTCTACAGTAGGAAAAGAGAGTTCAGCTTAGATCAATTGGCGAAGAAAGAACACGTCTAACACTGCCTATTACGTTACGATTAGCTACTTTTGCAAAAACTGTGGCACCCGTCTACTCCACACCACGCCGGTAAGATAATCTTGCATATTCTTCCCCAGATCTCCCCCAGGGCAATCAATACGATCTGGATTACTCATATCCTTCCCCTGCATATTCATTTGTGACTCACACATCCAGGGCAAAAACGTCGTCTCCGTCAAGGGTGGCTGTCTCGAGGGCCTCGACTGGCGCAGCGCCATCCACATCTGGACCAAGACCGCCATGGTCCCCATCCCCGAGGGCAGCGAGAGCCACTCGGAAGAGGCCGACTATACCGAGTACGGCTCGAGTCAGGAGGAGCTGGACCAGCCGGATCTGCTGCGCGGCAACGGTGGTGACGGGTCGTCGAATATGCCGTAGACTTGCCCTTCACATGAACATGCCGATAGGCATGCCATGAGGCTCCATTTGCTTTTTTTTTATCTCTTTCCCTTTTTGACTTCTTCCTCAACGATAAAACATGCATGGTGGCGATATGGTAATGATGAGGGCTCTGCTGGTGTTGGTTTCTGTCAGCTTTGTTTACTTAAAAGGTGTTCTTGTCAGGCATGGAGGAACATTGGCTGCCGGTTGTTAGTTGGCTCATCTCGGTTTGGACTATTTAACATACACATCTCATAGGTTCTGGATACCGTTTATATTTGGTTTCGTTTGCTTGTTTTCTCATTTTTGGTTGGTCTTGTTGGATATACCTGTTCAGTACAATGCACTTCTTCTCATGACTTGACTTTGCCTATGCAAACACCATGAAGGGGCATACAAAATCTCTGAATGCTAACCAACAACGACAGCAAAAGCATCTTCTTCCCGCGGTCCCTTTGACTCTTGACACAGGCGACTCTCGTGGCCCCAGTCCTCCCGCAGACACGCCTGCTCGACTGCCCGCCCCAGCTCCACAATCGGCGCGTCCACACACCGCCAGAACAAATCCGCCAACGAGACCACCAGGCTGCCAAGGACGAGGAGAGGAACAAGCCACATCGCCGTGCGCTGTGCGACCGTCTCCATACCGATGGGTCTGACGAGCCTGTCCGCCAAATTCTTTCAGTTGTCCAGCGCCGGACCGTGCACGAGGTATACGGCGTAGCTGATGCGTCCGCAGTACTGCGTCAGCGGGCGCTCAAACTGCCGCCGTACAGCTGTGAGCTCTCCGCAGGACCACACCAAAAGCATAGCAGTGATACCAAACCAGAACTTTTGCTCCAAGAGAGCCTCGCCCCAGTCATTACTGTCTATCGGTGCCTCATCCTGCCCATGGGCAAGAAACCAGTGGGGCGTCCTGGCCAGGAGTGTCCGGATCCCGGGCGTGTGGTCGGCGTCTTCGTTGGGCCAGCCGGCCACAAACAAGCAAACAGCGAGGACGGCGCTGTGAAATACCACCGTGGCGGTGTGGTGCGCCATGGTCACCGCAATAAGCTGGTGGCCAGCCTTGTTGGAGAAAGTCGACCTGCTTTGTGAGGTCACCGCCCGCAGGACATGCACTTCGGCGAGGAAGAGTCCTACCAGAAACTCAAGCGCCGCCCACCACCCGCATGCCAGACAGTACCCTGCCAGCAACACTGTCGCCGCCTGCCGCAGCCGCGTGCGCAGCGGCGCCAGTGTCAGCAGCACCAGAAACAACAGCATGGCGTGCGCAAACTCGATCGGGACAGTCCACAGGTGGATGTTGTAGCCGGGTCGCAAATCGCGATCCCACGTTCACGGCCATGCAATGCGGCCCGCGTACATATGCACCCAGCTGCGCAATTGCCCCGTCCATGTGGCATCGGGGGCGTACAGCTGGCCCGTCTGGGCAAGGACGGTAACAGCGAGTGTAGACACCGCGCACGGCAGAAACAGGCGAATAGGCCGGCGGAAGGTCAAAGATACCAGGGCGGCGTAGCATGCGTGCAGTCCTCCCTCCGTACCGTGGAGAAGGCGGAGCGGCTTGTAAGCCAGCACAATTCCAGAGATGACGAAAAAGACGTGCACCATGAGCCGGCCGGAATATAGCACGCGGACAAACGGACGTTGCAGAAAAGATGAGGTGGGAGTGATGTCGATGTCACCGCTCTCAGTACAAGGCACCCGGTGGCTACCGTAGGTTGGCAATAGGTAACTATGACGCTTCTCGGTATAGTGGCAGATGAACACGAGAATTGAGGCGATGCCGCGGAGGCCGTCTAAGTAGGACGTAGGTGCAACATATTATGGCGGCGGGAAGAGTGCATATTGTGGTAGTCCTCCTCGGGCCAAACGGCGTCGGCGACGAAGCTGGGGAGTAGGGCCCGAAGAAAGCCAAATGCGCCATGCACATGCCATGTCCTGCGTGGAGGCGTCATCGTGATAGGTAGGTCGAGACTTGGGTTGATGAGAGAAGAGTTTTGTGATAAGCACTCGGTGAGTGGATATGCTCTTCGGGGAAATGCCATGAGATGACAGAGGACAGTCGGCAGTCTTTTGCGAAGGGCAAAAGGGATTGTCGCCATGGTCTTAAGTGAGGTATCTGCCGAGTCTAGTCGTCGTCACAAGGTGTATCTTTCGGAGAGTTGTGATTGACCGTTGAATGTCTCACTGCACTATCGCTTCTCGCCTCGTTCCTGTCTCAGTCATTATGTTTCCTTGTCTGTGTATCTGATCGGAGAACGTCTCCTCTTCGATCTTACTGTCAGCGTCGATGCGCTGGTAGTTCTGGTTGACAAAGACGCGAGATGCCAGCGACGTGCGGCGAAAAAGGGCGGGCACCAGCCGCCTGAGCAGCGACATCACGCTCTCTGTCGTCGTACGTTGGAGGCTGGAGGAGAAGGACGGTGCTTTTTGGGTGATGTCGAAGGTGGGAGGTGAACTTGTCCTTGGGCCTGTACGGAGTAATGTTGGCTGCTTATGTACAAATTGGTCTACGGAACAACAGCCATACCAGACGCTTTGTTATTTCAAAGCGGCTTGACTATACGGTGAAAAGAATAAGACGAAGGTGAAAAGAATGTAGCATGTACTTTTGAAATATATGTTTACTGGATAGTATTTTCTTTTCTACTCTTTTCTTCTTGTTTTTTTCGGCTCAATTTTTGTAGCAGAAAATAAATCACATCTCAAAAATACTGAGCAACAACCCGCACGAATAACTATCGTTACTCATCACACTTTCAATGAACGGCTCTGTTTCCAATAAAAATTCCTACGTAAAATCAACGGTCATCTATGGGCGATTAAATTCAAAAGAAGGGGAAAAAAGAGAGATATTATGACGTTGATAGTCACATGACTAGTCACGCGACCACGTATCGGGAAGCTCAAGGCGACGCCAAGGAATGCAGCTCGACGCGACAGGGTGTCCCCAACTCCTGGGCGCGCCGTTCGGCAGCAATTTACAGCATTTACAGCAATTTGCGACGTAGCAATACGCAATCTGCAGCACCCCGGTTTTCCAGCTTCCATATCTTTCCTCAGCCCATCCACAGCTCTCCTTTGTGACCCGGAAATCGTTTCCTTTTCTCGGCTGAGTGTCACCCTTTTCAACTGTTCTCGAACGTCCCGTCTTTTACGACATCTCTTGACCACACTCTCCTCGACCACTACCACCACCACCCTCTCTTCTCACACCCACAAACCACCTCCACAATGGACACCGTTCGCTCTCTCATCCAGCCGGTGACGCACAACCTGCCGGCGCCGATCCGCGACATTGGCGTCGGCCTGCTCGGTGACACGTGCTACAAGGCGCTCGTGCTCGACGTCGACGAGACCAATGTCGACTGCATCAAGCTGGCCGTGTCCAAGGGCCTGGGCGTCGGCATCGTGGCCGCGTCGGCCGTCGTCAAGGTGCCCCAGATTCTGAACCTGGTGCGCTCGCGCTCGGCCGCCGGCGTCAGCTTCTTGTCGTACCTGCTCGAGACCACCAGCTACCTCGTGTCGCTGGCCTACAACGTGCGCAACGGGTTTCCGTTTAGCACCTACGGCGAGACGGCCTTTATCCTGGTGCAGAACATTGTGATTACGCTGCTCGTGCTGCATTACAGCGGCCGCGGCGCGGTGGCGGCGCTGCTGGCGGGTGTGCTCGCGGTGGCGGCGACGGCGCTGTTCGGCCTGGCCGAAGGCACCGCCCTGTCCATCGATGCCACCCAGCTCGGCTACCTGCAGGCCGGCGCCGGCGCGCTCGGCGTGGCCAGCAAGATCCCGCAGATCCTGGCCATCTGGCAGGAGGGCGGCACGGGCCAGCTGAGTGCGTTCACGGTGTTCAACTACCTGGTCGGCTCGCTGTCGCGCATCTTCACGACGCTACAGGAGGTCGACGACAAACTGATCCTGTACAGCTTCATCGCCGGCTTTGCGCTGAACGCGGTGCTGGCCGCGCAGATGGTGTACTACTGGAACGCGCCGGCGGCCAAGAAGGCGGGTGGTAAGAAGGTTGGCCCGAAGGCGACGCCGGCCTCGGCCACGTCGACGCCCTCCAAGAAGAACAAGGGCAAGAAGTCGTCGAAGAAGTGAGTGAGGTGTGTGCGAGGCGGCTGACGGTGGTTGTGGGTGGTTGAAGGTGATCGGCGGGAGGGAAAGCGCAAGACAGGACGAGAGATTGAGAGGTTGATACACGTCCGAGGACACGGAAAAGGGATAGACACCGGGTATTGGACACTGGACACTGGCCATTCATTTGTCATTGGCGGCCGACGACGCGGGCTCGCTCAACTTTCCTATGTTATTCATATTTCTGTAATTGTCGTAATTTATAATCGCCTTTGTTGGCTTCTATTCAATTCATTTGTTGTTATTCGCTATTCGTTATTCGTTCTTCGTTCTTCGTTCGTCTTTGCCTTGACGCCGTCTGTTGTCCGACACACAAGGTGCACGTCGTCAAGCCGTCGTGGTATGTGGTATGCAAAGGTAGATTGGATGCAGGCCGAGGACGACACGGCGTTTAACAGCGTCAGCTGCTCTTATCTATCATGAAGGGAAGAGGGAGAGTGGCTGGCTGCACGGCCGTATTCGTCCACCGACGAGGAGACCGACGTCGACTTCGACGCCCACGCCGACTCGACGGCAACCTCACCATGTCATGATTGACGAGAGGATGTTGAGGAATCCTTTTTGCCGTCCTCCCCACATGCATGCACCCACCGCACGCACATCCGACGGCTGTTACGTCAAACAAATCGGTCGCTGATGAGGGAATGGGGACGAGGGGCATCGAGGGAGATAAAGGAGATGAAGGGACACAAGACGGGAGAATGGACCCTGAATCATTCCTAGATGAGTCTAGTCCGGCGACGTCGTGCACACCGCCAGATACGACATACGCTCCCGACAAGTGACGGAGCTTGTGGTTGTGGTGGTGTTTGTGGATTTGTTGGGTTTGGTCATGGTTGTCTCGGTTTAGAACGGCGTTCATTTTTGTGTGCGCTCTGTCCTTGGTGGGAGATAGCGACGGGCCCATCCCGACCAGACCAGACCCGACGAGGAAATTGTTCACGGGCTAGTTTGTGTGGTCGCGTGTTCGCTTTTTCGTCCTTTGCTCTTTCCTGGCGCATTCTTGGAGTGAAGGCTGTCTTGCCTGTCTTTGTCCTGTCACCGACGCCGTTTTGGGTAGTTTGCATTGTGTAGTTTAATTTTGCGCACACCCACGTGAGCTCCTTCCTTCGGTGGACGATCTCTTCACCGTTCTTTCTGTCGGCGAGTGTGATCTCGTGCGTGTGTCGTTCTTTCCTTTGCACTCTTTGACTATCGCACTTTCCGTTTTCGCAGTCTCCTGCCTGAACCCCTGCCTCCTCCTATCTCCTTCCTTCCTCGTATCTGATCCTGCCCCTCGTTCCCCACGCCGAACTTGCTATGCAGAAACCCTAACCGGCCATGACAAGGCCCATGCATCTCGCAAACCCCCGTTCGCAACGACGACAAACCGCACACAAAAAAACCACGCTACAGTGACTCGACACTTTTTGGCCCGCCACTTGCGTCCCCTCGCTCCCGACAACCACGCCGTGGCTGCCACCCAATGCTCCCCTCTCCGAACCTAAACGCGCTGCCGGCCAATCGTCGGGCGTTCCGGGCGAGCCTAGCGTTCCAGCGACCTCCCAAGAGAGCCTCCAGTGGGCGCTGTGGGACCCTGACAATCGGTCTTTGCCCCTTCTTTGTCGCCGTCTAGCCGCTGTTTGGCGTGGCCTTTGGCGTGCCCCTTTGGCGTGCCCCAGAGTTGGCGTGTCACTCAAAGTACGTATTTATATCCATCCGCGCCGCTTTCTTTTTAAGCCGTTTCTTTTTTGTTCTCTTTTCGCTCTCTTCCTCCTGCTAGTGTCGATTGCACCATCGCCAAAGCTAGGATCTTGTCGACGATTGCGTGCTTGGGATTACTTGTGGTGCAAGCTGCATTGAATTGCGAATTTCGGATTTCTTGGACTATACGCAGCTTTTGGCGGCTTTTTGTTCGACGTCGTCGATAGATCGTTCGAGGTTTCGACGTCTATTACGAGTTCTTTTTTTGTATCTGGGGTCCGGCAGTCAAGGGATTTGTGGTTGTGGCCAAAACGGGAAAAAGGAAAAAGGAAAAGGTCTCGACAACCATTTTGTACAGATTACTTTTCTCTTCTTCTCTTCTTCTCTTCATCTTTTCATCTTCTCTGCTGTTTCTTTTCTTTTTCTTCTGTTTCTGGACATTCTCTCTTCCTCTCTCACCATCTTCATCTATCCCTTCCCCGCGTTGGCTCTCATCTCCCCGCGACACGTTTGTCTCGACTTCGGCTGACTCTCACCTCACCTCACTTCTTTCTTTGACGCATCGTCACTCACCCCACGCCCTCATCCCTCTCATTGTCTTTTCATTGTTCTCTTTTCTGTCTTCTCTTCCTGTCTTTTCTTCCTGTCTCTTGTTCACGTGTGGCTCAGTTCATACACTCAAAAAAAAGAAAAGATATATTTTTTCCTGTCTTCGTGACAGCTTCGCTTTTTTATTATCGTTCTCGTCTACAGTAGACAACGAGACAAGACTTTGTTACTCACACAGGACACACACACACACACTCACTCACTCACTCACACTCACACTCTGGGGAACAGCCGCCATGGCCCCCGATCTCAACTCGATGCCCGCGTCGCCGGCCGTCGGCGCCGCCGCGCCCGTCGCCTCGTCCACGGGCCCCTCGGTGCCGCCCGCGCCCACGCGCAAGCAGCCCAACATCCTTTATGTCATGGCCGACCAGCTGGCCGCGCCCCAGCTCAAGATGTACAACCCGGACTCGCAGATCATCACGCCCAACCTCGACGCGCTCGCCGCCAAGTCCGTGCAGTTCGACTCGGCCTACTGCCCCTCGCCGCTGTGCGCACCCTCGCGCATGAGCATGATCAGCGGCCGCCTGCCTATGGGCATCGGCGCGTACGACAACGGTGCACAGATCGGCAGCGACATCCCCACGTACGCGCACTACCTGCGCCTGCAAGGGTACCACACCGTGCTCGCCGGCAAGATGCACTTTATCGGCGACCAGCTGCACGGCTACGAGACACGGCTGACGAGCGACATCTACCCGGGCGACTTTGGCTGGGTTGTCAACTGGGACAAGCCGGAGACGCGGCTTGAGTGGTACCACAACGCGAGCTCGATCGAGCAGGCCGGCGTGTGCGTGCGCAGCAACCAGCTGGACTACGACAACGAGGTCATGTTCCGGTCAGAGCAGTACCTGTACGACTATGTGCGCGCAGATCCGGCGACGCGTCGGCCGTTTTGCCTGACGGTCTCCCTCACACACCCGCACGATCCTTACACCATCCACCGCAAGTTCTGGGACATGTACGAGGACGTCGACATTGCCATGCCCAAGATCAACATCCCCAAGGAGGAGCAGGACCCGCACAGCAAGCGCCTGCTCAAGGTGTGCGACCTGTGGGACAAGGACTTTACAGACGAGCAGGTCAAGCGCGCCAAGCGCGCCTATTATGGTGCCGTCAGCTACGTGGACGACTGCCTGGGCCGCTTGCTGGGCATCCTGCGCGACTGCGACCTGGCCGACGACACCATTGTCATTTTCAGCGGCGACCACGGCGACATGCTGGGCGAGCGCGGCCTGTGGTACAAGATGTCGTACTTTGAGTCGTCGGTGCGCGTGCCCTTCCTCATTCACCACCCACCGGGTATCGGTGTCAACGGCGGCGAGGGCCAAGAGGCCAACGCCGACTCGATTAAGCCCCACCGCGTCTCCCAAAACGTGTCGACGCTCGACATTCTGCCCACCATGTGCGACCTGGTCGGCACCACGCCGCACCCGGACCTGCCCATGGATGGCCAGTCGCTGCTGCCGCACCTGCAGAACCGCGAGGGCGGGCCGGACACGGTCATTGCCGAGTACACAGGCGAAGGCACCGTGGCGCCGCTCATGATGATCCGCCGCGGCGCCTACAAGTTTGTGATCTGCCCGTCGGACGGCGTGCAGCTGTTCAACCTGCAGGCCGACCCAGACGAGGTTGTGGATTTGGCCAAGGCTCTGCAGAAGAAGAAAGAGTTGGGTGCTGCTCTGACAGCAGAAGACGAGGTCGCCCAGTCCGTCCTCACCGCGTTCGAGGCCGAGGCCGCCGAGCGCTGGGACATGGACGCCATTACCAAGACGGTGCGCCTCTCCCAACGGCAGCGCCAGCTGGTGTGGCCCGCGCTCAAGACGGGCAAGTTCACCAGCTGGGACCACGACCCGCATGACGACGGCCGCGAAAAGTACATTCGCTCGCACATGGATCTGGACGACCTGGAGCGCATGGCACGTTTCCCGCCGGTGGATCGGTGGGGGAAGGATGCTCGGGCGTAGGCCCGAGGTGTTGGCCCAAAAGAGCCGAAGCCTAAAGCCGCAAGGCCTTTTATTTTTCAATTTTTTTTTCACCTGGCGATGATTTCTTCTCATCTTCTTCTCAGTCTTCTTTTCTTTTCTTCCCGGCATGGCCTTTGCTTTCTTGTTTCTACCTTTTCTATTCAACGCGACACATGAGGAATGATTCGTTTACAACACCAAAAAGTCAATTAAACAATTAATAAATGAACGACATGAAAATTAGAAGAACGTGAATGCATTGTGAAGGTATTGACTGTAAACCAGAAGTTGTACGACGTGCCATGACGTTGTGAGTTATGATGTTCGTGGAACGTTGGTCGTTGGTCATTGGTCGTTGGTCGTTGGATGTTGTAGGTTGTTGGTTCTTGGTTCTCGGGCTGTTGGCCGTTGGTGGTTGTGCCCCACAATTCTTGTGCCTTCCCCACCCAGCGATCAATTGCCAATTCGGTTGTCGCGTAATAGCTCCTTCTTTCGGCGCCGCAAAGCTCTCTCTCTCTCCCTCTCTTCCACCTCACCTTTGCGACCTCTGTCTCTCTCTCTCGACAAACGGCTGTGACCACCACGACACCTCCTCACCTCCACCTCCTCACCTCCCACCTCCTCACCTCCCACCTCCCACCTCCCACCTCCCACCCCACTATGGACTCCGACGACACGGCCCTGGGCCTCACCCAGGAGGACCTCAAGGCCATCGACACGGTGCGCGCACGCCTCTACCAGCTGACCAACAGCGTGCAGCGGCTCAAGGGCGATGTCATGATGGGGGGTGGAAGCGGCGGCAATGGGGTCGACACGAGTCTGCTGCCCACCCCCGAGTCCATCCAGGCATCGTCGTTTGTCCTCCAGCAGAACCTGGCCTCGCTCAACGAGGTCATGGCCCAGCACGCCGAGCTGTTCCGGCGCATCGTCGTGCACCCGGACCCCATGTACCCGGGGCGCACGGAAGAGCAGATTCTGACGTCGTTGCTCCGAAAAAAGCTAGAGCCGGACGTCGAGCAGGTGGCGGAGCGGGCGCGCGAGACGGCGGCGGCGCGGGGCATTGGACGGGCGAGTTTTGCAGAGTCGCTAGGGGCCCGGGGTCGACGGAACCGCCACGACGACGACAATGACGACGAGGACGAAGAGGAAGAGGAAGAGGAGGAAGACGACTCGGACGGCGACGACTCGGACAACGACGACGGCCCGCGCGAACCGTTCGGGCTGGGCGACGTCTGGTACGAGACGCGGGCGTGGTGCATGGACCGACTGGAGCGGTTTATCCGCGAAGAGGCGGCAGACGTCTACACAAAGCAAGAACGGGAGCTGGGCGTGGAGCACGTGCGGACGGGTCTGCGGCGGTCGCTCGAAGAGGACGACGACGACGACGACGATGACGATGATGAAGACGATGAGGAGGAGGATGACGACGAGGACGAGGACAAAGCAAAGGGCGCCGACGACGATGTTGTCATGATTGACGACGGGGCACCAACAAGGCCAGCGCCACCGACATCACAACCACCATCTGCATCACAACCACCCCCCGTCGGCCCGGCCGTCGAGCCCGAGGTGCTGCTGTGGCTGGCGGCGCGCGGCGACACGGACCTGCCGCAGTACGTCGACATTGAGTCACAGCGAGCAGCGGCTGCGGCGGCAGCTCGACGACGAATGTGAGGGACAGACAGTAGGAGGGAAGGACAAAAAAGGACAAAAAAGGACCAAAAGCGCGCTGTGATTGAAATACCCAATGACTAGAATTTACGAGATGAATACAAATTTTGTTCCCGATCTTCGATAACGGCACACCGGCGTCGTCTTCCGGATGGCTTCAGGAGTGTCTATTGCGTCTATTCTGCTGTTGTGGGAGTTGCTGGATTCTTGCGGCAATGCACGGATTTGGAAGGCTCCTGGATATGACGGCATGCTCTTCGTATTTGCATGTTGTATGTCGTACGGCCTTTCTATTCAGGCATATGCAGCCGTGCCTTGCAAGCTTGCCTCTTGCCTCTTGCCTTTCGTTTTTGCCTCGCACTCGGATTGGGATTCCAAAAGGGACGCTGATCTTGGCGGGGGACCTTGTAAAGGGGTGCTCGTGGATGGCAAAGAGACAAGAAAAGACAGGGAGCGGAAATGGAACAGAGAACAAGAAACGTCGCAGTGCAGATACGGATACGTGCATTGGGGAATTGCAGAAACGGAGAAACGTCAGATGGGGAAGATAACATACGTCAGACGCGGAAAGAAGGCAGGCTCGGCAGGAAGGTCCCAAGGGCACGAGGCACGCATTGGGAAGTTGAGCAAGTCGCACCGAGAAGCGGCGGAAGAGCGCCTGTGGGCGCGGCTGTTAGTGCATTCTTTGGGCCGCCTGCACGCTCCAGCGTAGGGGCTTACAGGGGCTGACAGCGCGTGACAATCACCTGCGAAATAGCGGCCACTTTTGCACGCAGCTCTGGTCGACGAACATCCCGAATGGAATTCCGCCCGTACGAGTCGAGCCTTTGTGTCTTAAATCCAAGGATAATTCGACAGTTGAATACAGCATACAGCATTTCGGATGCGTGTTTCGTGTCTTCCCATGGCATGGCCGGTCGTTTTGTGTTGACAGGGTCGTGGCTTGTCTTTGGCTAGGTTCTGATCCTGAAGAGAGATGAACCATCAGCAAGTCTCGTTTCTCTTTCTTTTTTGCGTAAAAGTAAGATTCGCGACCTCGCTCTCCGGAGTCTATTCCGCGTTTGGGTCGTCATAGACGCTGGCAGGGCATGCTGGCAACGTCGTCAGCCCTTTGTGCATCATGTCAGAAATCAGCGCTTATGGACCCGTTATGCCTGGATCGCTCTTTCCTCACCAGGGGGGTGGCGCACCTGCCTGCAACTGCACCTGCACCTGCACTTGCCTGCTCCAACCTCATCCTCATTGGGGCACTACTTTCGTAACTTGTCCTCGGATCTGACGCCAACTTCATGAGATGACGCCCCAAACAACCTCGATCAACCAACAACAGCCCGCGTCTTTTCCAATTAGCTTATTCCCCCCCTTGTTCGTCCCCTCTTCAGCCCAATCGACCCAACGGCGGACGACGACAGGGATGGCGTCCCCTCCGCTCCAGTGATACGTGAACAAGTGACAACTTGGCGTTATGGTCCAGCTCTGTCGAATGAGATCGCGTTAGGATTGTGACCATGACATGACTGTCCGCCTAAGCCGGGGGCGTGAGAAAAAGAGACGAAGCAGGTAAGAGTTGCAGCTGGGTTAGGCGAAGGTAGCCACCAGGAAAAGATGTATATTTAGTTTTGGGAAGAGGCAGACACAGTGTCAGACGACTGCAACGACGAGTTGGTCGGATCTTACTGCTTCGTTCCAAATAAAGACCCTTGTCGTTGGCCGTTCTTTTCTTCTGGTCTTTCTTCTATTTCTTCTTTTTGTATTTCTACTATCACTCTCTGTCTTGTTCGCTTCTCGTGTTCGCTTCTCCGCACATTGGGTCTTCTCCGTATCATCGCAGCCTCTTCTTGTTCACAGGTCCTTTTGTCGTTCTCACCTCCACACAATGGGCGAAATGCTGTTTGTACTCGCGGAACAGGCTCGCGAGACATGGGCCGGCAGCAGCATCACCATGTCTCAAACGGTGCCGTCGACGCCTACGCCCTCGGTATCATACAAGATCACTGCAGTCGGCGTGGACAGCAACGGAACGACACAGGGCAAGATAGCAGACAGCTCATATACGACAACACGAGTAGCTCAACCATTGAAGCCAAAAGGAGAAGAATACATGGAAGTAGACGACAAAACAGACGACAAGACAGCACCAGCACCGTTGGAGACAGAACGGCCTTCACACACCGAACTGATTACACAACAAGACGACATTGTCGGCTCCCAACCCGACACCCAATTACAACCAACACCATTGGCCTCGCAAGCACGCTCGCTACTGCTCCGCCTACCCCTCGAAGTCCGCCTGCAGATCTACCGCTGGGTCCTGCTGCTCGGTCTCATCGACCGCCGTTCGGGCACGGCCACTACGGCCGGTGCCGCCAACACGACAGATGCCGCCAACACCGTCAACACCGCCAAGACCGCCACCTCCGCCTTTACCGCAAACGACTCGGCCTCGGCCGTCTCCGTCTCCAGCACCCTCTTCCACTGCATGCCGCCCTACTTCTTCGACAGCCCCCAGCACTTTGGCCCGGGCGACGGCATCATGTTCATGAGCATGTTTGCCAGCAATGCCCAATTGTACTTTCGGAAGGTGCGCCTGGCGGGCGAGACGAAGGACAACGAGACGAAGGACAACGAAGGCACTCAGCTGCTCGCCCCCCACCGCCCTGTTGGCCGTGCCTTACCGCGGGGCCTCCTCGCCAGCTGCCGCCAAGTCTATGGCGAGGCCCGCACGCTCGCTTTTGAGACGAGCGAGTTTGTGTTTGTGCGCCTCTTTTCGTCGGGGCTGTCCACCGCCCACGCCTTTGTCGTCCTCGGCAGCCAGACTTACCCGGGTACCGTCGGCGGCGACATCCCGCGCTTGCAGCCCTGGCAGCGCGACAGTCTGCGCCACGTGCGGCTCGAGCTGGACGTGAGCGTCGCCGACATGGGCTGGGCGGGGCCGGAGCGCGACCCAAAGTATGCCGAGGAGGGCGAAACGAAAGAAGGGCCTAGAATCATCGACGGCTCCAAGTGGCTCGCTCTCTGCAACGCCTTGTCCAAAGGCCTGCACGGCATGCGCGTCTTGCTCAACATTACCGAGGAACGGCACCAGGCGAGCCCAGAGCTGGACGAAGAAGACGACAAGGAAGAGTACACTGTGGACGAATCCGCCGCGGCCGCCCGCAGCCTCCTTGTGCAGGGTTTCGCCCGCCTGGCCGCCCTGCGCCAGCTCGAGATCGAGCTCGTCTGGGTCATGCGCGGCCGTTTCCGCAGCCGCGCCGCCAACATGACCCCAGCGGACACGCGCAACAACCTGATGTGGTGCGCCGCTGTCGAGACGGCCGTCAACGAGGCGCGGCAGAGACAGATCAAGGAGACCTGGGCGCCACCACCATCGACCCCAACACACCGTCCTGTCTGGACCAAGGTTGTCTGTGTGGAGCGCATCTACGACGAGGAGCAGAAGAAAGAGGGGCTGCAGTGAGTGGAAGTGTACGGGATAGGAGGTGTTGGAGGTTTGCTGGAGTATTTGTTTTGATTTATTAGAATGGCAGCATTGACTAGTAGCGAGCATGTTGTCTTTTCTTGATTTCCTTTCTCTTTTCTTGTTTTCTTAGGTGTTAAGTACATCCCTTGAGTGTGAACTCCGTGCGAGCTACAGGGGCACACGAACCGGCAATGGCAGCGTAGAGTGTTCATTTTGTATAAACGTATATACAGGCCCGTCCTTGTATGATGGTGGTAGAGCCCATTCATCTCCTTTTTTTACATCTCTAGTTAAGACGCGTGAGGGGCAAGGAGAGAAAGAAGGAGTACAGTTATAAAAAAAAAATACCAACAAAAGCGTCGTGTTTATGAGAGCCATGTCGAAAACAAGTTTATACCAGAGACAAAAAAAAAAGAAAACACAAAAAGTCCAGGAAAAGTATTTTTGCCATTCGTTTCATCATTGTCGTCGTTTGTATACGCAATAGCCAACCAGAGAAGATAATAAAAAAGAAGAAGAGAAGAGTAAGAAACAAGAAAAAGGAAGACGAGGGCAACAAGGACGGTCAAGCCGGGAGAGGAAAGAGAAAGAAGGAAATCGGCAACAACGGGCAACCGGTCAAGACCAAGCTGCAACTGTTTTCTTACACCTTCCTTTCGCTCTCCCTTTCTTTCGCACACTCGCCTTCCTCCCTGCTCCCACCTTCCCACCAACCCAAAATAGCCATGGTTCTTTGTCCTAGCCGTAGCAAGAGAAGCTACCCAAGCCGGAACCGAACCAAAAAAAAGTAATGGATGAAGTAAAAACGCACCGCCAACCCCCCCCCAGTGAAAAATGATAGTGATGAAAAGAAAAGAAAACAAAAAAACGTATGGACCACACCCAGCAAAATGGAGATAATGCTAAAAATAAAAAGAAAAGTCGGTGGAATGGCGACCGGCGGTTTCAACAAAATTAAAAAACTGGCGTAACTAGAGCTCCTCATCGTCCTCTTCCTTGAGCGCCGCCGCGACGACCGCCGCCGCCGGTACTGCTGGTGCGGCTGCTGCTCCTGATGGCGTCGGCGATGTGCCTAGCGAGCTGGCCAACGAGCTGCCGCCGAGCGAGCCGCCCAGCGCCGCACCCAGGGACGATGCGCCCTGTGCACCACCACTGCCGCTCTGGCCGGGTCGGTTGTACGCCGCCTCGGCCTTGGCGAGGATGTCGCCGAGCGCGGGCGGGAAGGCGCCCGAGTTGAAGACCGATCTAGGGTCGCCCTCGGAGCCCTCCGCCACGCTGGCGCGGTGTCGCTTCAGCGGGCTGCCAATCACCGAGTCGTCCGGCAGGCTCTTGCCAAACAGCGAGCCCGATGTTGCCGACGTGCCGAGTACGGACGTGTCGGTCCCGGACGCACTGCCACCATTGCCGCCCGACACGGCTGACGCGACGCCGGATGCCAGGCCTGAGGCGCTCGGGGTGGCACCGCTTCCCTCTGTCGGTGTCAGGTCGCCGCCGAACGGTCCTGTGCTGGGCGATTTGCGGAAGTTGTTAGACGAGGCCCCTGCGCTATCGGGGTCGACAGAGTGCTGCCGCTTGAGCTGGAGGGGGTTAGTAGAGGTAGAGGCAGAGAAACATAAAAGACCCAAAGGTGAAGGGTGGACCTACCCGAATGCGGTTCACACCGTCGGCTAGCTCGCCCGAGAACTTGGCGTCCTCGGGCGCCAGCCGGTCTGCGGACTTGCCGCCGTCCTTATCGTCGACGTCGTCTAGCTTGCCCAGAATCTTGGCCTGGTCGTCGTCGTCATCGTCGTCGTCGTCGTCGCTGTCTTGGACCATGGCGTTGCTGTTGGCGTTGGTGTTCGCCACACTGCCGTTCCGCTTGTGTCCTGTCTTCTTCTGGCGCGCCGGGTCGGAGTCGTGGTCGCGGAACGTGGAGAAGCCGACAGTGCCTGCCGTCTTGAGTGGGCCAATACTAGAAAAGTCGAGCTGCGCCGACTTGCGCTTGGCGTCGTTGGGCGTCTGCTGCGCGCCCTTGGCTGATGGTATGATGCCCATCTTTTGTAGTTGGCCTATTCACGGGGGGGTTAGCAAATTCACAGGGGTATATTAAGATGTCAGGATAGTTTGGGGGATTGGTGGACGCACGCTCGCCGCGGTAGAAAAAGGTAAAGGTTGCGTAGGGCTTGTCGGGGCCATCAATGCCGGTCACCGTCTGTGTGGAGATGGTCTTGGGGTCGAGGGTCTTTGGTTTAGCAAAACTCGTCGTGTGCTCGACGTCGGCGTCGACGCCGCTACCGCCGTTACCGCCGCCCTCGGCATCGTCGTCGTCGTGCGCGTCAAACTGCGGCGAGTACTCGCCCTTTTTGATCTCGCCTGAGGCCAACACACGGAACATAGCCACCTTGATCTGGCCCGTCGCCTCGGGTAGTTCGTCGTCTGAGGATAAAGAGTCGTCCGACAGGTCGTCGTCCTCGAGGGCTTCGACGGGTGACTTTGCGTCGGCACCGCCGTACCGCAGGGTGTCTCGGCTGGCGCTGCTCTTTCGGCGGTGGATGCCGCCGGCCGCGTTTGTTAAGGACCCGTTCTGTTGCTGCTGTTGCTGCTGCTTCTGCTGCAGCTCCTGTCTCCGCCGGCGCTTCTCGAACCGCTGACGTCTCTTTTCCAGCTTGGCGGCGGCGTCGTGGCCCTCGAGGTCCAGGCCGTTGAGCCAGCGCTCGAGGCCGACCTCGCGGAACAGAAACTCGCGCTCGGCCAGGCCGCCGCCCTCGCTCTCGG
The DNA here is from genome assembly GCA_021397985.1 of Sporothrix dimorphospora. Classification (NCBI taxonomy): domain Eukaryota; kingdom Fungi; phylum Ascomycota; class Sordariomycetes; order Ophiostomatales; family Ophiostomataceae; genus Sporothrix; species Sporothrix dimorphospora. Next base: position 42,216 of record WOUA01000080.1, read on the forward strand.
ACACCTGTACCCACCGGCTGTTGACCCATGTTTCTTCGCCAGGCCGCAAGAGCGTAGCCACTTCTTCCTTGGCACGGCCGTCAAAGTAGATGTAGGCGGCAATGGTCTCGTTTTCGGAGTTGGTCATGGGGATGTAGGGGGTGACGATGCCGGCGAACTTGCTGTCGCTGCCGGACGAGGGCAGCTCGCCGACGACGTGTGGCTTGGGGTAAGGGTTGGCGTCGGAGGCCTTGGGCGTGGAGTATGGGATGGACAGGCCTGGTGTGAGGAGTGTGATGGAGATGGCGAACTTGGCAGCCTCGGGCTTCCCGGAGTCGGTGGACAGCTGGGGCTGTGGGACGGGGATGTAGCTGTTGATGCGGGAGACACGCGACTGTTTCTGGATGCCGTGCTCGGGGAGCGGCGCTCCATTTGCATGGATGCTGACCGCGATGCCCTTGAAGCAAGGCATCGTGGCGAACGGGGGGTGGGGAGAAGCTGGGAGTGCGTGTGAGTGTGCGCTCGAAAATTAGGGCGAAAAGCAGCCGATGGAAGCACTTGTTGCTGCTGCTTCTCTGTTCAGGATGTTGGATGCCAGGAGATGGTATCTAGGAGGGGCTCGGGCTCGGATTAGGATCAGAATCGGGGTCGAGCTATGCGGCTGATGGCGATGATGGGCGTCAACAGAGGCAGATTCGAGGTTTGGGATTGGGGACTGCGCGAGACAGAAAAAAAAAAGAAAGCTGCTCGCGAGCTACAGCTGGGGTGTGGTCGTCCAGGAAGTTTGCAGTGGTGCTGTGGCTGGTAAATGGGGGCAGCCTGCGTGGGTCCCTAGTGGTGCGTGCTCAAACTGTATTCGTCGGCGCTGCGGCTAGCGAGCTCGGCTGGGTCATGGGCGCCCGGGATTCGGTAGTCGATGCTCGTTAAATTGTCTGGCGACGATGCAATGGCCAGGGCACCTATCGTGACTGTTGAAACGTGCCGGGAGAGAGAGGATGTCGAGAGAGCCGTTTGCGTGAGAGGAGGAGGTTCGTGGTTGCGGGCTAACAAAACTCGAGGTCGGTTAGGCAGGAGGATCTTCGGCAGCGCCTCGAAATGGAGTTGTCGAGTCAAGGTTGGCGGGGTTGGGAGAGAAAGTGAGGCGGAGACGAACCAGGAAAAAAATCTTGAGCAAGATGGAGAGATGCAGTTGCTTGCAGCAACAAGGCGGAGAACAGGAAGGAGGAGACTGCAAATTTCGGAGGAGGAAGAATATTTGGCCTGGGTGTTTCCCCCAGGGGTGACGGTGGATGGTGGTGAGTGAGGGGGGTGGTGGGAGGCTGGGGGGCTCCTTCCGTCTGGTTTAAATTCGCGCCTTGTTCCTTCTCTGGGTGGCGGTCGTTCTTTCTGGATTTTAAAAAATCCGGAGTAGAGATAGAGAAAAGTTGTCTAGGAAGGGGCGTTCGTGGTGTGTAGTCGTGCAGGAGGAAAACAAAAGAAAAGAAAGAAGGAGCGAGGGCCACAGATCGCGGGTGTGGCCCGAAGACGCACAGGGGCGCGGGACAGAATCAATGAGGGGGTTTTGAGCCGGAGAGACACCTACGGTGTACAGAGCCAGCGGTGACAATGGAGCAAACACTACAGCACGCGCGCAGCCGTTAGCGTGGGCGGGTGACCGCCGCAGCGCAGCTGGACAGTGAGATAGCGAGACAGCGAGACAGCGAGACAGCGAGACTGTTGGACTAAAGTTTGGGCTTTTGGCGGTTAATGATGTGGCAGATCGTTGTTGTGCGGTGTGGCTGCCGGCTTTGACTTTGGGCCGCGCTTTCCCATTATGACATCTTACGTTCCTACGTTCCCACCCTCCCACGTTCTTTCTATTTGTTGTTTCCATTGTTGTTTTGTTGCTGTTCCATTGTTTCACGTTTCTTGCTTATTGTGGGTGGCTCTTTCCATTCTGGTCATCCCGTCATATCTCCCTTTCCATTGACGACCCGAAGACGCCCAGTCCTGCTGCTGGGGCGGACTGTCGCGTGGCTGTCGAAGAGGGTGGTTGGCGCCTTCCCGGAGCCCCAGTGCACTTGCCGGTTCTCAATAACCCGTAGGCAGCCTCTTTGAAGAATATCACTTGACAACAGCACACGATGCACGGGCGACAACCCTTGGCCAGGAACAGATTGTAACTGACTGGGACGAGTAATAAAAAACAGAAGAAAAAAATCTGTTCCTGCGTGGTCAGCAGGCATGGGTCGTAAAAAAAAAAAAGAGATAAAAAAAGTTATGGGGAAAAGAGATGCGCTGTTCTGGCGGTGAGCGTGGCTGCTCTTTCTGTTTTTGGCGTGATCGTGCCAACAGTCGGATGGTGGGGAAAGAGCAGCTCAACAACAAGTGAGGGGAGGTCGGTTGAGAAAAAAAACAGAAGGAGCAAAATTAGGGGGGAAGGGAAAGAAACAGCGAAAAGAAACAAAGAAAATGGCGGGGAAGAAGCCGCTCCGAGGGAAGCTTCAGGCAGGAACGACAGCGCGACAGCACGGCAAAAAGCACCAAAAACAGCTCTACGTTGGTGGGGCATTGCGGCACCTTCCTTCCCAGCTGGCCCTAAGCTCTCTTTTTGCTGTTGGGTGGGTCCTGGCAAGGCGGAACAGGTGCCGAAGCGGCGGCAGGAGCAAAGCGACCTGGCGAGCAATCTACGTCGTAGGATGTGCTTGCCGTTTGCACAGTGTATTAGGCTACCGGAAGTTGCACAGCACAGGCAGCAGTCAGAACAGGGGAAGATGCAAATCACTCTATCAGCAATCTCGAGTCCCACGAGGTTGAGGTATGACGAAGATCATGATCACTTTAGCGGGCGTTGGGTGGGCTGGTGACAACGTCTGCCGACAAAGAATGAGGTCACCAACAGTTGCACGGTGCATGCACAGTGCACGTGGCCCTGCGTGGCCAACACGCCAGCAACATTCCAGACGGCTGACTTTAACGTCTTCAATATTCATATATTCTAGTATCCGATTGGTCTATGTTTACTCTTTCCTCTTGGAGTGCTATGCGTGCTCTCGCCTGTCTCCTCCTCCTACCACTGCGTCTTCCACCAGGCCACCATCTTTTCGACCAGTCCGCTCCCGATGACGTCGAACCCAGAGCGCATGGTGGCGCTCGCGACCTCGGTCTTGTGTGTCTCGAACACAAGTCCGGCACGACCGGGCCGGTCGTTGTCGTACTTTTCGGCGTAAAAGTCGATGAGCTTGATGGTGGGGTTGCGGCGCGGGTCCGGGTCGGACGCGCGCAGACGGGCGACCCATTCACGCTGGGAGACAATCTCAAACTCGAGGCCGGCGGCGCGCAGGGCGGGCAGCAGGTCGGCGGTCCAGCGGAATACGCGGCAGTTTTGGACCTGGTAGACGGTCGACACGTCGGCCGCGGCGACAGCCGCGGCGTCGTCCTCCAAGCCGGTCAAGCCCGACAGCTCCAAGACCGACCGCGCCATGGCGTCGACAGGCATCCACGAGGGGGTCTACGGGAAGTGGTTAGTATTGAGGCAAACGAGAAAGGGAAGAGATAGAGAGGGAACGTACTTCGTCCAGCGCCGGCAAGGTCCCCGTGGTGAGCGCGCTCTGGAAAATCAGCGGAATGGCCTCGGTGGTGTTCCAGATGCCGTGCTGTGCGTCGCCAATGATCTGGCCCAGGCGCAGCACCTGCGCGGTCATGCCCGTCTGCTCGGCGGCGGCGCGCACAATGTGCTCGGTGACGACTTTGGAGCGGGCATAGCCCATGGCCTGGGCGTGCTGGAGGTTGGCAATGTAGCCTTCCGCAACGGTGCCGGGGATGGGCGTGCCGGCGGCGGCCGAGATGGACGAGCAGAAGAAGAGGCGGGCGGCAGGCCGTCCACCTTCGGGCGAGAGGGCGACGCCCAACAAGTTGCGGGTGCCACGGATGTGGTGGGCCTCGAAGCTGCGCACGCCGAGGTTGAAGTTGACGGCCCAGGCAGCGTGGACGACGGTGGTGAGGTTTTTGCGGAGGTCGGCCAAGACTGCATCGTCGAGGCCGAGAGACGCCTGGCTTAAGTCGGCGGGCAGACAGACGACACGGTCGTCCTGTGGCAGCGGCGACAGGCTCTTGGCCGCGAGTGTGGCCTCGACACGCTCTTCGGCGGCCGCGGGCGACGACGCCCGCACCAGACAGTAGACGCGCGCCACGTGCTGTGCATCCTGCTGTACGAGCTGGTTTAGGATGTGCGCGCCCAGCGAGCCCGTGGCGCCGGTCAGGAGCACGGTCTGGGGGCCACCGCTGTGCGCCTTGGCTACCACCGAGTCAGACTTGGCATACGCCGAAAAGTCGCTGTACTTGGCAATCAGCTCCTCCATGGCCTGGATCTCGTTGGCGTCGGTGCTGCTGTCTTGGTCGCCGTCACCGCCCGTCCGCAGCGTCACAAAGTGCTGGGCCAGCTGGCGGATGCTGGGAAACTCAAAGACGACGTTGTGGCCCGGTTTGCGGCCGCCGAGGTCGATCTCGCGCAGGACCTGCGCGCGGGCCGTGATGGCCTGCAGGCTGTCGACGCCGGCCTCGAACAGGTCCGTGTCGGCCTGCAGGCGGTCGGTGGAGACACCAAGCGTCTTGGTGAAGAGGTTCAGGAGGTACGTCTCGAGGTCGGCTTCGCTCAGAGCAAGGAGGGGTGTGGAGGATGCGGCCACTGTGCTTTCATCGGCCGCGCTCTCGAACCGCGCATATACGGCCTCGATCTCGGCGGCAAAGCGCTGGTAAAACGCCGCGCGAATCACCGTACCCTTGTCGGTGCGCGGGTACTCGGTGTCCGCCGGCAGGATGGCGACCATCTCGCGCGAGATGCGGCCAAACGCCTCGGTCTGCGTGTTGGTGGCCTCGATGGCGGGCATCAGCGCGTCCAGTAGAAGTTTGTCGTTGGCGGACGTGAACGAGGCAGCCTTGTCGCTCGGCACGATCATGATGCCGGGCACGGCGCGGCCGACGCCAAAAACGATACACTCGCGCACGAGGTCGTGCTGGCGGATCTGGTGCTCGTAGGGGATGGGCAGGACCTTTTCGCCATTGACTAGAGTAACACGGTCGTCGATGCGGCCGAGGTACTTCCATGCGTCGGGCCGCGTAGGGTGCTTCGCAAACAGGTCACGCGTGTGGAACGAGCTGGGCGGGTCGTCGCTGTTGGACACGACCTTAGACGGCAAGCCGTCGAGCACGATGCACTCGTAGGTTGTGGCTCTACCCGAATCATCGGTGCCTCGCGGCACCATGCGCAGAAACGGCTTGGCCGACGGCACCGGCCGCATGTACGCCCACTCCTTGTCCGTCTCGGGGTCGCGGAAGGACGTCATCAGCTGGCCCATCTCGGTTCTGTCGAGTCAGTGAGTGCAAGCGAGAAGAGGGGGGAGTAGCAGCAAGGACAAGGGCAGAAAACACACGCTCCGTAGTGGCCGGCCAGGTAGACACCAGCGGCCACGAGCCGGTCGCCCAGCTCGTCCGGACAGCTGCTGCCGCCATACAGTACCAGCTTGAGCGCGCGTAGCGTGTCAATGCCGCGCGGGTCCTCGGCCATCAGCTTGAGCGCGTACGGCACACAGTGCAGGCTCTCGGGCGCGACCGCACGCATCGACGCCACGAGCGTGCTGCCGGCGAGCGGCAGGCTGGCGTTGTAGAGCGCAGCGGCTTTCCCGGCACAGAGGGCGCGGAACAGCGTCGACAGGCCGTGGTTGTGGAAAAGCGGCAGCGTGATGAAGGCGCGGTAGGGAATGCCGCTCTCGTAGTTGGCGAGGCAGGCGGCGTGGGACTGGAAGATGGGCTTGGGCAGGCCGGTCGAGCCCGACGAGTGAATAATAAAGGCGATGCGGGATGCGAGCGTGGTCGCCGGTGTGGCCGCAAAGGAGGGCCAAGCAGCCTCGACGAGCGCACGGTTATCGGCCGCCGCGGCCACTGTGCCGATCGTGGCCGGCGGTGCGGTGTACTGCTCAAACTCGACGAGACTGAACACAGAGACAGGGCGCTGGCTCTCGCCATTGGCTGTTGTGGTCGCCGCGGCAGCTTCAACGGCCGCGGCCGCATAATGCGACGACACGATTATCTTGGTGCACTCGGTCTTCTGCAGCAAGCTGACAATGGCCTCGGTGGCCAGCCGATTCGACAGGAACAGCACGGCAAAGCCTAGCCGCGACAGTGCAAACGTCGACACAACGTAATCAACGTTGGACGGCGCCAGCAGCGCGACCACCTCGGCCTTTTGTGCACTGGGGTGCTGCGGCACGACGCCGGACTGCAGGTAGAGACAAGCCGCGGAATCCGCATAACGGTCGATATCGCCGACGGTGTGGTAGACATAGTCCTCCTTGCCCCGCGGCGTGGCCGGGTAGGCGAAAAAGGGTGCGTAGGGGCCTTCACGTACGCGCCGGACCAGCAAATCGTTGACAACGCGCGGTGCTGGTGCCGGTGTTAAGGACGATGCATCGTCCTCGACGACAGGCCCTTCAGCATGGAAGTGGCTGCGTGTAGAGAAGGGGTCGACGGCCGTCGAAAAGACTGGAGCAGCGGCAGCCATGGCGAAAGTGGGTGGCTTTGTTGTATACAGAGGGCTGATGTGTTGTGAAGTGAAGGACTGTTTTGACGATGAGATGGTGTACAAAATAATGAAATACAGTTGCTAAGAACAGAATGAATAAGATGAAAATAAAATAGACGAAGCCTGATGAACTCAAGGGCGAGATGCACAACCCAAATAGCAACAGAGGGACCGAGACAGGACGGTATTGGATGCCTTCCGCCGTCTGCAGCATGCGTCCTTGTTACCCAATAAATGCAAAGGCAAGGGGCGAACAGAGGTCTAGACAAAGACACAGCCAAAGATACAGATACACAGTACAGCCCTCGATGGCGGCATCTGCCGTGACCGGTGGTTCTGCCTGTGGATTGGTGCCGGATGTACGTTGACTGGGGAGAGCGAGTAGAGTGTGGGGGAAAAGAGAAAGCAGTTTGCTTTTCCGATGCGTGTTAGTGGTGATTTCGGAAAAGCAAACTCAAGGGTCGTGTCTCGTCGGAAAAGCACACTGTGTTCCGTGTTAGTGAGTGGGGCCGATGGCAACCACCAGTCTAGGCCTCTTTGACCGTTTTGAAGTGCGCTGTCGGCTTTGTTGACTTTAAGACGAAAGAGATATGTATCTTTGAAAGATCACCACCGAAATACAGCAATTTGTAAAGATTGAATGCGCAAAAAGTAATATCCAAGAAAATACACCCCAAGCTTTATCCAAAATGGCCCAACACTTTTACGACGACGACGCCGCGCCCGTGTTCGACGCCCTGCAGGCGCTGTCGCTCATGCGGCCCGACGTCAAGTTCGACCGCGCGCAGAAAGTCATCTACCGCTCGTCGCACAATGCCCAGAAGTCCGTGGCGCTCATCTCGGGCGGTGGTGCGGGTCACGAGCCAGCGCATGCCGGCTATGTGGGCGAGGGCGCGCTGACGGCCGCCGTGTCCGGCTTCATCTTTGCCTCGCCGAGCGTCGCCCAGATCGTGTCGGCCATTGCGCGCGTGGGCGGCCCCGCGGGCGTGCTCCTGATTATTAAGAACTACACGGGCGACGTGTTCCACTTTCATCTCGCGGCCGAAAAGGCCAAGGCGGCGGCTGCGGGCACCGCCCAGCACGTCCCCGTCGAGGTGTTGGTGGTGGGCGACGACGTGGCCGTGGGCCGCACCCAGAGCGGGAAAGTCGGCCGTCGAGGCCTGGCCGGCACGGTTCTCGTGCACAAGATCCTGGGTGCGTTGAGCAGTTCTCAAAAAGCGACACTGTCTGAGGTGCTTGCGCTCGGCCAGGAAATCGTTGCCAATTTGGTCACAGTTGGCACCTCGCTGGGCCACGTCCACATCCCCGGCCGCGCCGAGGGCCCTTCGGAGGGCACAGCCTCGAACCAGGCCGAGCTCGGCATGGGAATTCACAACGAGCCCGGCTGCCGCGTGCTGGCGCCGCGACCCAGCCTGCCGTCCTTGATCGACACAATGCTGGACCAGCTGTTGGACGAGACCGACGCCGACCGCGCCTATGTGGCCTTTTCCGATCGCGAAAAGAACGGCAACATTGTATTGCTCGTCAACAATTTGGGCGGCGTGTCGCCGCTCGAGTTTGGCGGCATCACCACGAGCGTCGTTCGGGCCCTGGCGCAGCGCGGCATCCGTCCCGTGCGCCTCCTGTCGGGTACGTACATGACGAGCCTCAACGGCCCCGGGTTCAGCATCACGATGCTGCGGGCGACGCCACAGATGGTCGACTTGCTGGACGCGCCGACAACGGCAGTCAACTGGATACCGGCGACCAAAATCTATGGTGATGTCAACGAGAAGGCAGAGGAGGTGCCTGCCGCCGCCGAGAAGGAAGGCCCTCTGAGTGGTGTCCTGTGTAAGTTTTCCCACTGCCCCAGTTTATTTCATGAATTCGTCCCCTAACAACGTAGTGGACCGCACTCCCTTCCAAAAGGCTGTGTCGGCAGCCTGCGCAAAGGTCGTCGCCCAGGAGGCCACCATCACGCAACACGACCGCATTGTCGGCGACGGCGACTGCGGCGTGACGCTCGCCCGCGGCGCCAAAGCCGTCGAGGCGTTTGTGATGTCCAAGTCACTTCCTGGTGTCAGCGATAGCGCCAGCACAGCCGACGCAGTCGCCACTTTCCGCGCCCTAACGGCGGTCGTCGAGAACAATATGGACGGCACGTCGGGCGCACTGTACAGCATCTTCTTCGCCGCGTTGACGGCGGCACTGGCCCGGCAGGCGAGCGGCTCGGTCCTCGGCTTCAAGGCGTGGGCGGCTGCTGTCTCAGAAGCGCTGTCGCGCTTGCAGCAGGCGACCCCTGCGCGGCAGGGTGACCGCACGCTAATGGACGCCCTAGAGCCGTTTGTGCGCGCACTCGAGAATGGTGACGGCACACTGGCGAGCCTGGCCGCCGCCATTGCCCAGGCCAAGGCGGGCGTTGAGGCCACCAAGGGCATGAAGGCGTCGCTGGGGCGGTCGGTGTATGTCGAGGCGTCCAACTGGGAGGTGGTGCCGGATCCGGGCGCCGTGGGTGTGCTGGCCATCCTCGAGGGGATTGTGTCGGCTCTGTCTTAGACTGGCAGATTGGTGATAAAGTGCATGTAGCAAAATCAATTCAAAAGTTCATTTAAATCATAATATAATCCTGGTTTTATCTCTTGTAGATCATTGTGGTCACACTCGTAACTGGTGCTCTTCACTGAGCAACGAGTCGAGAGGCCAGAAGCCCGACGAGACCATGGAATCAAAGTAGCCCCAACTGGTGACGTCGGCGAGCGAGCTGCTGGGACTGCCCTTCCAGTCGGCAAGACCGCCGGCCAGTCCGCCAATCAAGCCGCCAGCCAAAGGTACAGCAGAGAGATCGAGAGCCGGTTGCTGTTGTGGCTGTTGTGGCTGTTGTTGGGGGTGATGCTGCTGGGCCTGATGATGATGCTGCTGGTGCTGCTGTTGCTGGCCATTCATGCCCGGGAGATCGGTCGGCAACTGGTTGTTCGGGTTATTGTAGCCAACGCCATTTGACAGGCCGCCACCTTGAGTGTCTATAGTCGGCTGGAAGGCCTCTGTCTGCTGCAAGGTGACAAGCCGCAGCTCTTCGAGAACCAGCGAGTACCGTTGGGTCAGCGACCCGCCCTCGGCCAGGCGCGTAATCTGGCCCTGGCATACGACAGCGGCGGCAAGATATGCAGCATACGTAGCCTGGGGGGCAGACTGGTGTTGGATGACGTAGACGTAAACCACGACAACGGCCGAGAAGGCGAAGTACATTGTGAACTGGAACATGTTAGTGGCAACATATTTGATGAAGTTTCTTCGACAGTGGACTCACCCAATAGGCTCTGAAGAGCTGGCCGTCCTGGAAGAGGTCGTCGACAATCTCGATAATGTGCATGGCTGCATCGAGGCACTGCTGCATGCTGGCCTGCGCCTGGGCACGCACATCGGGGTCGCGCGCGTCTGCCCGTGAGGACTCGTTGTTGGCAGTAGTCGTAGTACTCCCACCACCGCCACCTGCGCCGCCACTACTGCTGCTCGAACCCTGTCGGAGGTAGGCAAAGTTGCTCAACAACACCGGCCGGTGCGTCAACAGAAGAGCGTGCCAGTAGGCCAGATTGAGCACGTTGCGCTGCCGCTGGAAAATGGGAATCAGCAGCGACGCGCTGACACGATCGGCGTCCAGGAAGCGGGCCAGGCCCGTGTCATCGTGGCGCCAGGCCAGCAGGGCGGCCGTGTGCTTAGCGGTGAGGCCGGCGCGAGCGGCTGACGAGATGGGCCGGATGGCGTAGAGGTCGCGCAAAATCATGCTCACAATCTTAGATAGGCGGACGTGGGCGACGGGCGCCAGCATGACGGACATGCCACGGAGGGTGCCGCCTCCTCCACCACCGCCGCCCATACCCATGTTCATGCCTAGACCAAGACCAAAGCCCTGACCAAGACCCTGGCCAAAACCTTGACCCAGATGTAAGCCGACACTCGGTGTCGACCGCCGGATAATCTCGCCGTGCAGAATGTCGTCGTCCTCGGAGATAGACGGCAGCTCCTGGTCAATGTCCTCGTCGTGAAACGTGCGCGGACGACCGAGGGCGGCACTCAGATAGTTGTCTAGACTATAGGCGCACCAAAACGTGCGACGGCGGCACTCGACGTCAACATGACTTAGGCCGCCGGCAGGGTCGGCGCGGCGGTTGCGGTTGAGGCCGATGGCGAGGGCGAGGTGGGCGGTGGTGCCAAAGAGGCTCCAGCAGTGGTTGATGCGGGACTGGGACAGCAGATAGAAACACTGACACAGGCGGGCCTGGACGCTGGCGAGGCGGACAGCGCCTTTTTCGCGGGCGAGCTGCAGCTCGGCAGCACGGTAGTAGTGGGCGCTGGAGTCCATGTCGGCGCCGACGGCGGACGCGGGCAGGTAGTCACGGGCCTGGGCAAAGACCATGAAGAGCACGGCGGCCTGGGCGCGGCCGTCCTCGCGGCTCTCCCGGCCGTTGCCGCCTCCACCGTTACTTCCGTTACTTGTTGACATACGTCCCCGGGTCGCGTAAAATGTGGCCAGCCAGGCCTCAACCGTGGGGCGGTGCAGGAAGCGGTGCGTCGGCACGGCAAAGTCAAAGTAGCGCGCGAGCAGGCTGTTGGCTTCGGGCTGCGTCAGGAAGAGTAGGGAAGTGTCGGAGCCGCCGGCCGCGTCAAATTCATCGTGCACCTGTGCTGTCGGCTGCAGCGGCGCGTCGCCAAAGGTAAAGATGGACGACGACGACTGCTGCAAGAACGACACGTTGTCGTGGAGGCGCTTTTGTACGCGCAGCAAGAAAGAAACGCCTGAAGCTGGACCGACATAGTGGCCTTGCAGATCGGTCTGTAGCGGCTCGGGTGAGACACGGGACGATGCCGCCGGCACGTCGGCCGTCGGTGGGAGAGGAGGTATGTTGAGTGGGATGGCCTCGGAGACAGCGAGTGAAAAGGGTGCTGCGTCGCCTGGCCGTCGGTCCATCTCGGCGGCGGCGGCTGATAGGAATGACAACCCTTCGGTCGGCTGCTGATGTGACTGGGAGGGCTGGGTTTGCTGTGCCTGCTGCTGTGGCGATAGCTGCTGTCCTTGCTGTCCTTGTCGGTCATGTTGCGGTCCATTATGTGGCTCTTCTTGTTGCTGCTGCTGGCCCGTTGGTTGCACCCCATCGGCGGCCGCATTATCCCGGTGGACGGCCGACCGCTCTGTCGGCACGGGCGAGGCCAGCACGCCGTACGACGCGGTCGGGATGGGCGAGGTCGATGTCGAGGGCGACTGATCGCCCTGGGCCGCCAGGACCAGCGGGATCGACGGCAGCCGGCCACGGGCGTAGGACAGGTCGTACGTGCACGCCGTGGCGGCCTCGATGCAGTGCTCGCACGGCCGCACGCCGGTGCATCGGACCTTGCGTCTGGTGAAGCGTCTGTCAGTATATCACGGCAGCATACCTCGGCCAACTCTTGACTCACTTTTTGCATCGATCACAGGCACGCGTCACCCGTTGACGCAGGTCGCTGCTGTCTCTTTTCCGACGCTTGGCCGCCGGGCTGTCGCTGGCTGGCTCCGTGTTGTGCGGCGCCTGATGCGATTGATGCGCCTGGCCTTGCGAGGCCCATCGTGGAGACGGTCCGTCCTCGTCGGAACGCGGGCTCGAGTCCATGGCCCCCGTATTTCCTGAGAGAGTTGCGTGTCGCGTCGTATCCGTCAGTTTGTCTGGGTGCAGCGGATCGGAGGGCCTCGTCTTGTGCGACCGAGGGAAGGAAGAGGAAGTGTGGAGAGCAAACGGCAGGCGCAAACGGGCGGAAAAGTGGGCTGTTGAAGAGGAAAGCGCGATGGCGGCTGCATTTTCCGAATTCGGAAAGTGCTTTTCCGACCTCCTTCCCCCCTCTTCTCTCTCTCTCTCTCCACGCGCAACTCCGCGCCTCTCCGCGGCACTCTCCACGATCGCAATTGCCGGCCGATTCGCTGGTCACTAGCCCGAGGGGATCGCCCACCACTCCGCAGTCTGCCCTCAATCGCCCCTTCCTCGGCGTATGTTTGACAGACAATTCAAGGAAGGAGTAAGGCACGATCCATTCCCATTTCCCTTTTAATCCCATCTCGTCTCATTTTGTCGTGGTTGCACTGTTCAATCCAACCCTCAATCCTGCCTCCTAACCCCCCACCATCGAACAACCGCCCGATCCCACCATGGCTTCCAGCACACCCATCGACACGCACGTACCCGAGCGGCCGCCCTTTGACAGCCTGCCGCTCGATCCCACGGGCCCGCCCGGCAACGCCTGGGGCCTATACGGGGACAACGACCGCCTCGGCGCGCTCAACATGCTGACGCCGGCCGTCGTGGCCGCGGCGGCGCGCCAGGAGATCCAGACGGGCGAGCGCGTGTCGCTGGACTGGTCGCTTAACAAGCCGTCGCACCCGAGTTTTGGGCGCCCCCCGCTTGAGTGGAAGCGCATCGTGAAAAAGGACGTGCACGGCAACGACCGCACGGTCAACGACGACTACGTCGCCTTCAACACCCAAGGGTCCAGCCAGTGGGACGGGTTCCGGCACTACGGCTACCAGCAGGCCAAGCGGTTTTACGGCAACGTGCGCATCGAGGAGCTCGAGGGCCGGCCGGACGTGATTGGCATTGACGCGTGGGTGGAAAAGGGTGGTATCGTCGGGCGCGGCGTGCTGCTGGACTACGCGGGCTACTGCAAGGCGCACAACATTGAGGCGCCACCGTACGAGTCGACGGCCTTTACGGTGGCGGACCTGGAGAAGGTGATCGAATACCAAAAGGGCCCCGTGCTGCAAAAGGGCGACATTCTGTTTATCCGCTCGGGCTGCACGGAGGCGTACGAGGCGATGACGGCGGCCGAGCAACAGGCGCTTCCGCAGCGGCCGTCGCCCAACTTCATCGGGCTGGCCTCGACGAAAACCACGCTGCGGTGGTTGTGGGACCACAACTTCGCGGCGGTGGCGGGCGACGCGCCGAGCTTTGAGCAGGCGCCGCTGGCCGGGCCGCACGTATTCCCGGGCCACACGGAGCTGAGCGCCGAGGACGAGGGCAAGATGAAGGGCGGCGGGCTGCTGCACCAGTGGGTGCTGGCCGGATGGGGTGTGCCGATTGGAGAGATGTTTGACCTGGAGGCGCTGGCGCGCAAGTGCACGGAGCGGCAACGGTGGTCGTTCTTTGTGAGCAGCGTGCCGCTCAAGGTGCCGGGCGGCGTGGCGAGTCCTCCCAACGCGATTGCCATTTTCTAGGAGGCGAAGCAGATAGAAATGAACAAAATAATGAAATTCAAAATAAAATGGAACAGATATATTCAAGTGTCTGATTATAGGTCTAATCAAAATCGATTTCCATCAAGTAACATCATCTGAAACCATTTACACAATACAACAATTTCTACAACGCCCTGCACCTAGTAGATGTACCGGAAGTTGAGGTTCTCCCGGTCGGTCATGTCCTCAAAGGCCGTGGCGTCCAAGTCGCGGCGCTCCTGGTGGTGCGTCTGGTCGATGCCTTGCAGGCGGTCGCGGCGCTTGTTCTCCGAGGAGAGCAGGAAGCGCAGCGCGATGACGATGCCAATCTCGAGAATGAGCACAACGATCATGCTCCAGATGCCCAGCGGGTACGTCGGCGACTGGTTCGTCTTGTAGAAGAAGGGGCCTGCAATGTTGCCAGTACAGTAGCCGAGGAACATGCACGCCGAGGTCACGACCTTCTTGGTGTGGCCGGCAATGTTGGCGGTCTGCAGCGACAGCAGCAGCACAAACGACGCGTTGAGTGAGCCGGTCAAGTAGTAACAAATCAGGCGGCCGACACGGCGGTCGTCGGGTACAAAGTGCAGGCCAAAGGCGCCGGCGAGCGTGGGCAGGATAAAGGCGGCCAGCACGAAGCAGCGGTTGTTAGGTGGCAGGCGGTCGTTGACCCAGACGCCGAGTAGGATGACGAGGAAGATGACGGCGCCGTAGGGGATGTTCATAAGGGTGGTGGTCACTACAGTGAGTTAGCAGATAATAATAAAGATAGGGGGGGGGGCTGACGAGAACAGGCACTCACAAGTATCAAAGCCAAACCCTTGAATGATGAGGGTGCCAAAGTTGGTGGTGCCGCCGTTGACAACGGCCTGGCAAAAGGCAACCAAGAACAAAAAGTACGTCTTGTAGTCGAGCACGGCCTCGAGCATCTGGCGCGGCTTGAACGTCTTGTTCTCGATGCCCGTCTGGTTGTCGCGCAGGCGCTCGACGGCCAGCCTGCGCTCGCGGTCCGTCAGGCGGAACAACCAGCGCGACGTCGGCGTCGGCTTAGCCACGGGGTTGTCGGGTAGCACGAGCACAATGACCAGGCCCCAGAGCGTGCACAACGCACCGATAATCAGAAATTCGTAGCGCCACGACGCCAGGTGGCCGCGGATCTGGCCGATGCCGTAGCCGAGCAGACCACCCAGTGCAACACCGAGGCCGACGGCTGTGTACCACAGGCCGATCTTGACGGGCTGCTCGCGGCGCGTGTACCACATGCTCGTAATCAAGATGAAAGCCGGGTCGGCGACAGCCTCGACGGCGCCACCGAGTACGCGCAGAGCGGCGAGGCTGGCAAAATTGTTGCAAGCCGCCTGGGACATCAACAAAACGCCCCAGAGCATGATATTGACGCCGAGGTACTTGGCCACGGGCAGGCGCTGCAGCAGCAAGTTGGACGGCAGGGCCCAGGCAAGGAAGCCAAAGTAGAAGAGCGCCGACAACCAGCTATAGTCGGTGCCCTGCATGTGGAGGTCTTGCTGGATGCCAAACACGGCAGCATACGAGAGGGTTGTTTTGTCGATCTACAACAGTTAGCATTCTTCTTATTGTTCGCGGTGTGTCTTTCTTCTCTCTCTCCAAGGGCACAACTTACAAAAAAGAACACGTAGGAAATGGCACACAGGGGTAGCAGCAGCCGGTCGATCTTGCGCACCAGCCGCTTTTCTTCTTCGGGGTCAATCTCTTCGCCGATCTCGTCGATGTCGGCAAACAACGCAAGAGCGACATCGCCGTGGCCGGCCGCCGCCGCCGCGAGCTTGTTCATGTCCTTTTCAGTGTCGACCGTGCCAACCTCGACCCGGCTGTTCTCAACCTCGGCCACGTCCGCCTTGCTGGGGACGTCTGTTGCTTCGGTGGTCATAATGAGGACTGGCTGAATAAAAGCACAAGTATGGATGGAATATAGTAGACAAGGTGAAAGGTGGTGAGTGAAAAAATGGATGAAAGGGAATCTCAGACACGACTCTCTCGCAGCCTATATACCACAAATCAACATCCGTAGCTAAGATACGACCATCCGAAAGATCACCTGAGATTCAATGGAGCATACGCGTTAACGTGGAAATCCCCTTGTCGGTCAAGGCTGGGCCACGGCTGGCCCTGGATGGGCTGCCACGTTTTCCATTCTGGTTGTGCTTGCAGCCATTTTTCTGTCGACGAGGAAGGAAGGAGAAAGGAGAAAGGAGCGCCTAGCACGCTGGTGGCGCTCTCCGCAAATGATCCTTCTGTTTTCCCCATGGGGCGAGGGATGCGGAGAAAGGGTTTTGGGGCGTGAACCGCTTTGCCTTTTCCGAGCCGCAATCGTGAGGGGAACTCAAACAGGAAATGCATAGATGGAAGTTGAAAAAGACATGCTTTTCCGACTTCACAGCAGGCAATTGTGTGGTGACGAACAAATGGTGATGATATGATTTATAATATGTGTGTTACTAGAATCATGTTTTATTGTCTAAGAAGTGTAAAAAGAAAGGACAGGAAAACGAGATGAAAAGAGTTGCTGTAATTACTTCTCCGTGAGAATACGATTGACCTGCTATTCACCTCTTTATATGTTTATCTGTACATTTGCGTTTAATACTACAATTTTTTCTTTTCTTATATAGCACGTTTAAAGGTACACCATAAAAGTCGGATTTCTCCGTCTCTTGGCACTACGGTTGAGGAATCTGGCAATATGTAGATTGTTACTATCACGATAGTGCCAGTATTATGCACGTGAGAGTTGAAGTCGCTGCAACCAGGGTTTGGAGGAGAAGATCCACTGTTGTTTGTGGCTCGCGAGTCCTTTTTTACTGTTTATTTTCTTTTTTTCTTGCAGATTGCACGTTACGAACTACAATGTAGTCTGCTTTTTGTTCTGCGCTGGCCATGCTGGCCAATCGACGACGACCTGCCCATTGGCGGAACACGAGAACAGAGTCATATTCAATATGTGCCTCGTAAACCGGGAGAACCCACTATCGATATTCTACTTCTCTTCTCCTGGACGGAAAGAACCACCGGACGGATAAGTGCCCACTCGGTCTTTCCCTCCCCGATCGGGCGGAACTAACAGCTTGGCGTGGTCGGCGGTTTCGGAGACTGCCCCATTGCGCCGGGCGAAAGAGCGTCATTTTCACGTTTCTGGGGGAAAGTGGGGGAGAGAGGGCCGAGGGGGAAGGTACGATGGGAATTATTGAGGTGATTGATCACCAAGTTCTCCGTAAAACTCAAATAAAATACGAGAAGGCGGAATACATCACAAATACATCTACCAGCTTCAACTTCTCGACATTGAACAACATACTCAGCCTCACAATCCCCTGACTTCCCCTCACTTCACCACATCTTCAACAACACAATGCCCCTCCAGACGTCGTTCAAGCTCAACTCGGGCTACAGCATCCCCGCCGTCGGCCTGGGCACATGGGTGCGTCACTCACCCCGATCCGTCCAATGCTCTCCAAGACACATCTCACTGACACCATTAGCAAAGCGAGCCCAATGAGGTCAAGAACGCCGTCGAGGCCGCTCTACGCTCCGGCTACCGTCACATTGACGCCGCCGCGGTCTACGGCAACGAGAAGGAGGTCGGCGATGGCATCAAAGCGTCGGGTGTTGACCGCAAGGATTTTTTTGTAGGTCCTCGACATGTCCCCCTCGTCCCCTCTCCGCTCTCTGCTAACCTCCCCCAGCTCACCGGAAAACTGTGGAACACGCACCACGCACCCGAGGACGTCGAGCGCCACCTCGACGCGACGCTGGCCGACCTGCAGACTGACTACCTCGACCTGTACCTGATCCACTGGCCCGTCGCCCTCCGCCACGTCGACGATGCTACGCGTTTCCCCGTGAATGCCGAGACCGAGCAGATTGATGTCATTGACGTGCCCATTGCCGACACCTGGAAGGCCCTCGAGGCCGTCGTGCGCAAGGGCAAGGTACGCACCATTGGCGTGTCCAACTTTACGCGCGAGCACATCGAGGAGCTCTGGAAGACGGCCGAGATTCGTCCGGCCGTCAACCAGATCGAGGCGCACCCGTACCTGCAGCAGCCGGCCTTCCTCAAATGGCAGCAGGACAACGGCATTGTCGTCCAAGCCTACAGCCCCATGGGCAACAACATCTACAACAAGCCGCGCGCCATTGACGACCCCAAGGTCATTGAGCTGGCCAAGACGCTCGGCCTGGAGCCTGCCCAAGTGCTCATCAGCTGGGCCGTGCAGCGCGGCACCGTGGTGGTGCCCAAGTCGGTCACGCCCAAGCGCATCCAGAAGAACCTCGAAGTCCAGGAGCTGCCCCAGAGCGCGCTCGACACGCTGGCCGCGCTTGACAGCCACACGCGATACAACTTCCCCAAGCGTCTGGGCGTCAACATCTTTGGTGAGTGGAGCGAAGCCGACCTCAAGGCTGCTGTGAAGGAGTGGGTGGAGGCGCAGCGGAAGCTGAAGCAGTAGACGGGCGAGACGGGGCCGTGAGGACAGAGGAAACACGGTGCCGGAAAAACTTCATAGACCATAGACAAATCGAAAAACAAAAAAAGTAGAAAAATAAGAGGCATTCGTATGGGCACTTTTGCATCGTTGCATTGTAGTGTCATTGCGCATTTGGAGACGGCCCATCGGTGGCGGAAAAGCGTCGGAAAAGCAAACCTTCCCAAAAGGGGTAGGCAATGAACGGTGGACGGCGAACCCCGCACGCGACACGAGCTCCGACAACTGCTCCGACAGCAGCTGCCGCCTGCATGCAGGGCATCATTGTCCCGGATCGCCGACATCGCCCATTGGGGAAGGTTGTAGCTTTGAAGTCTGTGGTTAAGTTGAGCTTCGGTCTCGACCACTTTGTAGGCTGTTCTCTGTTTGCGACGGCGATCAACGACAACCAACGAGAGCTGCATCCTTGGCCAACGCATCCCAACACAACCCCATGACACACGACATACGACACACAACACACAACACACAACACGCAACACCATCGCCATCATGGGCAAGATCGCCACCATGGAGTGGTTCCGGGTGCCGCCCCGCTGGCTGTTTGTCAAGATCACCGACGAGGCCGGCAACGTCGGTTGGGGCGAGGCCTCGCTCGAGGGCCACTCGCAGGCCGTCGAGGGCTGTCTAGACGCCTGGTTTGAGCGTTACCGGGGGATGGAAGCAGAGTGAGTGATGGAGGTGAAGTGGCAGGCGAGGTGAAGCCGAGAATAAAGACAACTGCTGACCGCTGACTTGGCAGCGACATTGAGCACATCTGGCAGATGTCATGGCGCACGAGCTTCTACCGCGGCGGGCCCGTGATGATGAGCGCGCTCTCGGGCATCGACATTGCCCTGTGGGATCTCAAGGGTGAGTCTCCTTTGTCGCTCTTCTTTTTCGACTTTTTGCTAACCCTGCTGTAGCCCGCAAACTCGGCGTCCCAATCCATCAGCTGCTCGGCGGCAAGTTGCGCACCAAGCTGCGTGTCTACGCCTGGATCGGCGGCGATCGGCCCGACGATGTCGAGAAGCAGGCGTGAGTCCCGGTCCCGAGAACGACAACAAAATAATGTCCTGCTAATATGGAGTAGAAACGCCCGACGTGAACAAGGCTTCCGCGCCGTCAAGATGAACGGCACCGAAGACCTCGGCTGGCTCGACGTCCCCTCCGCCCTCGACGGCTGCGTCGCCCGCGTCCAAGCCGTCAAGAACCTCGGCATGGACGTCGGCGTCGACTTCCACGGCCGCGTCCACAAGCCCATGGCCAAGCAGCTCGCCAAGGCCCTCGAGCCCCACCGCCCCCTCTTCATCGAGGAACCCTTGCTGTCCGAACACCCCACGGGCATCGAAGAACTCAAGGCGCTCACCACAATTCCCATTGCCCTCGGCGAGCGCCTGCACAGCCGCTGGGACGTGCGCCCGCTCCTGCCACACATTGACATCTTGCAGCCGGATGTGTGCCACGTCGGCGGCATCTCGGAGCTGCGCCGCATCGCCGCGCTGGCCGAGACGTACGACGTGGCCCTGGCGCCACACTGCCCGCTGGGGCCGATTGCTCTGGCTGCGTGTGTGCAGGTGGACCTTGCGAGCCCCAACTTTGTCATCCAGGAGATGAGCCTGGGTATCCACTACAATGCGCAGAACGGGTCGGAACAGGACCTGACGAGCTACACGCACAACCCCGAGGTGTGGGCCGTCGAGGACGGCTACATCCAGATGCCGACGGGGCCGGGGTTGGGCATCGAGATTGACGAGGAGCAGGTGCGCCGGCTGGCTAAGGACGCCAAACCGTGGGTTTCGCCTGGCTTCATCGGTCCCGGCGGCGAGATTCGCGAGTGGTAGTCAAAAGCAAACGAACAAGAAAAAACCAAGATCAAATTTGAAAGGCCGTAAAGGATATGTACATAAAAAAACTGGAAAAGCAACGCAAAAGGATATAAAGTTTACTATTACAAAATCAAGAAAACCAAGACATGGCCAAGCGGCAAAAAGAAGCACAAAACCAAGGTATAACAATAAAGGCCTTCCAAGTCCATCACGATACTACTCCCAAGAGTCACGCCAAAACAGAAAGAAATAAAAAAGAAAGTCAGAAAGCAACCTTCTAAGCTGGCCTTTGCAGAATATCGTCGTGCGACTGGGACATCTTCTTCCGTGCCGGGCTTCCGTGGTCAACCGAGGCCGTGCTGGTCGTCGACAGGTTGGATGCTTCCTTCTTTGGTGGCCTCTGGCGCACAGGGGTGCCGTCTGTCGGGGACACAGACGACCGTCCCGTAGCAACCGCCGAGTCCTTGCCTTTGCTCGTCTTTTTCGGTGAAGCAGGGCTGCTCGTACGCGACTGGGGCTTGTTCTGTTTCCGGCTGGGTGTCGGAGGGATAATAGGCTCGGCATCGTCCTCACCGTCGTCGTAGTCGTCGTCGTCGTCATAATCATCGTCGAACTCGTCGTCTTCGCCTGCTTCCTCTGGCTCATTGATGATGCTCTTCCGGTTGTTGGCCAACTTTGTGGGTGTGGGCGTCGACGTCCGGCTATGGCCCTTATTCTGCTTGCCCTTGTCTTTGCTGTCTGCCGCCGCTGGAGCGGTATCCTTGGTATCCTTGGTGTCCTTAATGTCTTCAGTATCTTTGGCATTCTTCTCGGCCGGCTTGGTACTGGAGACAGCTTCGGGAGGGATAGCTGCTAGGCGGGACGTTTCCTTTCCAAAATTGTTGTCTTCGGGCTCCTTCTTGATGCTCAGAGGCTCTTTCTTAACGCTCAAAGGTTCCTTCTTGACGTTGACAGGATCGCCAGTCTTCTCTTCGGGAGTTGCCTGTTCTTCGCTGCCGCGTCCGTCCTCTGTCTTGGGCTGGATTCGCTGGGCTGGCTTTTGGCGTGACGGTGCATTGCTAGAACCCGCGTCCGATCGGCCCGTGCTGTACCCGTCGTCTCGGTTACCGCCAAAGGCGATACCAAGCACGACAAACACGGCCACCATGAACACGACTTCGATCAACCACCAGGTCGTCGTCAGCAGCAGGAAAGAAAAGATGCGGTGGTGGTACATGAGCCAGCGCAGACCGCCCAGCTTGGCCGAAAATACGACTTCCACGCCGTACGTCTGCAGCTCGTGCTCGCCGCTCGTGCGGAGCTCGAGGTATAGCACGGCCGGCAGCACGGCACTCGGGCCGCCCGAGCCCGAAAACGTCAGCGACTCCGTCATAGGAACGATGAGGCGCGAGCGGGAGGCGGCCTCGGGCGAGAAAAAGTGCACGGGAAGAAGCGTGAGTCGCGTCGCCTGGGCCACCAGCGGGTCGGTGTAGGCCATCAGGCCGGGGCGTGCGGCCGCAAAGAGCAGGCGCTTGCCGCCTGACTCGAGAAAATCGCGCGGGTTGGCGGGCGGGAGACGCGCCGCGGCGGTAATGGCGGAAGACGCACTGCTGACGCTGCTGGCCGCCAGGGCGAGCTCGACCATGAAGTTGCCGACAGCCAGGTTGTTGGGCGAGAGAGGCACCGACAGCACGACGGACACGTCGTAAGCCTGGTCGGTCTTGAGGCCGAGGTCGCGCAGGTCGGTGAGCGCAAACGGGTGGTGGAAGTGGGAGCCGTGCAGATGCTGTTGCAGAGCCGATTCGGCCGCAAAGAGACGGCTGCCGGCCTTGGTGCTGGCGGTCGACGGCAGGGAGGGGGCCGAT
The DNA here is from genome assembly GCA_021397985.1 of Sporothrix dimorphospora. Taxonomy (NCBI): domain Eukaryota; kingdom Fungi; phylum Ascomycota; class Sordariomycetes; order Ophiostomatales; family Ophiostomataceae; genus Sporothrix; species Sporothrix dimorphospora. The sequence goes on from WOUA01000080.1 coordinate 64,136, forward strand.
GCGTATTGGAGGTGTACGGGCGCGGAGCGCACTTGGTGCGGCACATACTCGCGGTAGAACCCCAAGTAGCCGAGGATGGCGACGCCGTAGAGGACTGAGGATGTGATGGCGAGGAGGACCGCGTAGACGTAGGTGCGCTGGGCGGCCTTGGACGTTGCCGCCCGGTAGGCGTCGCCTACGGTAGAGAAAATGGACTGAGTCGAGGAAAGACAAGTTAGCGAGGGACTCACAGAGGAGGCAGGAGTATGCGTGGCGAGAGCGGCCAGTAGACAGTTCCTGCGCGAGAGACTGTAGGAGAGGGCTCACCATATTGTAAGTCGCGTCCGAGAAATTAAGCTCGCGAGCTTAGTTTGGCATGATCATCAACAAAACGGTTTGCGACGGGGCGGGCGCGAAGCGATTGGCAGTTGGCGGGATTAGCAGAAAATTAGAGGAAAACAGCGCGTCATTCCATTTATATGTCGCAAAAGTCTGGAGGAAGACCGAACAACAGGTGGGAGAGAAGGCGAGAAAAACCTGTTGCGAGAACGTGGATGGAGAGTTGAATCGAGGGAGGAGGGATGCACAGCAGCGGCGCAAGCTTGTGACTGTGGCGTCAGAGGGAAGGAACAAGCTGCGGTAGTGCGGTAGTGTGGCAGCTGGCAGGTGCGATGGGTCGTGGTGTGGTGGGTGTCGTCATACAACAGGGCCGGCCAGCCAGCCAATCGAGCCTTCCCCAGTTAAATTCCCGAGCAGCCCAACCGTTGGCCCGTCGCGCTTTCCCAGTTCATTCCAAGGAAACACCACAAGGACTTCTTTGCAAACACGTTTTGAACAGTCAGAACGGAACGGCGGCAGGCGCGATCTTTGAGGATGGCGGCGGACTCGGTTAGTCTTTTTAGATGCATATCCCAAGTTCTTCAAACGGTTACTGTGAATGTTTTTAACAACATACCCAGTAGTATTACTCGATACACAAGTGGCTGCACCTCGGCGGGGCGTACCGGTTTCCTCAACAGCCTTGTCTGCTCTTCCATGATAAAACGTACACGTTTTATTTTCTTGTCGCTTGATGCGTGCTACTTTTCTTGTTGTCCGTTGATGGCAGGTTGTCGTTCAGTGGCATATTTTCAGCAAGAGCCCTGACAATTACAGCAATCGTACCTTCCCCCTGTAACATCCCAGGATGGAAGGCTCCAACGCCCAACATAAAGGCACGCAACAGTCAGGTACCTGAGATAACCAACACACAAGTGCAAATAAATTCAACGGAAGACGAAGATCAAATCTGCACCGGTTTTGTTTGGCCGGCGTACTTTGGAGGGAACTGATAAGAGCCTGATAACAGCTCGAGTCCTAGCTGTTCAACGTTCCTGCTGGCGCCGCTTGTCCCGCTAGCACCTTCCCCGCCAATCCCAATCGGCGGGTCTCTCTTGCCACGCCTTCTCAACCTGTGCAAAGCCCGCCTGGCTGCTCGCCGACTCGTTTTCTCGCCTCCTCCGCCCTTGTGCTTTTCGCCCTTTATTCTCCGTCTCCCGATCCCGACGCCCGTCTTCAACCACCCACTGGCTCTCTACCACGCGACCCCGGCCCATCATCGCCGCTGCTTCTACGACCGCGCCTTGTGTGCCCTCCGATTACGCCGCATCCTTGCCCCCGCAATCGCTTTTTGCGTCGCTGTCAGGCGTCGTCCAACTTCCCCCTCCACCCCGCCTTCGTGTCGCCAGCCTCGAGAACCGACCCCCTGCTCGCCGACCATAGGACACGAAACCACGGCCAACTCTCATCTAAGAGCCCTCTCGAGCCGTCTCCGAGGCATTCTGGGGAGCCGCAGCGTGCAGCTCCCACCCTACACCCTCTCTCCCTGCCATCTCCTCCTCTCACTTCGCGACACGCATGCCACAGATGGAAGACGCTCGAGCCCCAATCGCGACCGAGGCCACGGCCACGGCCCCTGCCGGCCATGCCCAGCCGGCGGAATCACAACCACAGCAACAGCCGACTGCAGCGGCTCCGGCCACAGGGACCGCCACCCACGAGCTGCCGTTCGTCACGCCATCGTCCTACCTGCGACCCAACCCCGATACCAGCGCGCGCGCCATGGCTGACGCCCGGACATACTCCGCGATAGACCGGGAGCAGATGCAGGGCCTCGAGAACATCCGCGGGTTTCTCAAGATCCGCACGAGCTACGACGTCCTGCCGCTGTCGTTCCGCCTTATTGTCCTCGACACCGACCTCCTGATCCGCAAAAGCCTCACCATCCTCATCCAGAACAGCATCGTGTCCGCGCCGCTGTGGGACTCGCACAACTCGACCTTTGCAGGCCTGCTCTCGAGCACAGACTTTATCAATGTCATCCAGTACTACTGCCAGTACCCGGACCGGCTCCACGACATTGACCAGTTCCGGCTGAGCGGATTACGAGGTGGGAGCCTTCAAATACTTTCAATTGATATTTGCCAAAGCTAACTCTGGTTTCAGACATTGAAAAGGCCATTGGCGCACAACCGCTCGAGACCATCTCGGTGCACCCGATGAAGCCCCTGTACGAGGCCTGCCTCGAGATGCTCAAAACCCGCGCGCGCCGTATCCCGTTGGTCGATGTCGACGACGAGACCGGCCGCGAGATGGTCGTCAGCGTCATCACGCAGTACCGCATCCTCAAGTTCATCGCCGTCAACAACGAGCACAACACCGTCATGCTCAAGAAGTCTGTGCGCGAGATCGGCCTCGGCACCTACGGCATCCTCAAGACAGCCCACATGAGCGACTCCGTGCTCGACGTCATTCATGTCATGGTGGAGCACAACATCTCGGCCGTGCCCATTGTCGACGCCAACAACCGCGTGCTCAACGTCTTTGAGGCCGTCGACGTCATCCCCTGCATCAAGGGCGGCGTGTACGACGATCTGCAGTCCAGCATCGGCGAGGCCCTGTCGAAGCGCGCCGAAGACTTCCCGGGCATCTACACTTGTAGCGAGGACGACCGCCTCGACTCCATCTTCGATACCGTCCGCAAGTCGCGCGTGCACCGGCTCATTGTCATTGACGACGACAGCCGCCTGCGCGGCATGATCTCGCTGTCCGACATTCTCAAGTACGTTCTGCTGTACGGCGAGGAGAACGATGCCATCTCGCCGGATGCGGTATGACGGAGTTGATGGGGCGATCTCTTGTTGTAATAAGGGGGTTTTGCATTTTAAGGCGTCCCGCGGTGGCTGGCCTGGGCCCCGAGAAAGGATGGAACCCGGACCGCTCAATACTGTCGATTTTTGTTTTCTCGCTGTCTTTTTTCTCTCTCTTTTCTTGCCCTCCACCATGTCGACTGAACACATATTATTTTTCTCTTTTCATGGTCCTCTATATAGATTCGGGAGTATTTCTATCGCGGCTTGGCAATCCGTTTCCACATGTCACACCCTCTTCGGTAGCCGCTGTCATCTCATGTTGCTTTCTCGCCTCTCCGCCTTTTTGCCTCTGTGCCTTTCGTCTTCGACGTCGACCCCGGGGGATTTGTAGTTGTAACGGACTTTTCTGTCACACTATAGATCACAAAATGCGCAGCAATACCATTGTCTATTGTGTCGAGCCGAGACAGCGGTGTACAAGCAGCAAACAGGACTGCCCGTTGAAGCCGCCCGCATAATCGTTGTGAAATCGTTGTGGTCCGTGACACGTGAGCTCGTATTTTTAGCCGACCGAGTGCCTCGTTTGTACCTTCTGTCAATTTGGCCAATTTGGTGTTGCTTTCTTGTTTCGTTCGCTCCTTCCATGTTTACTGAGTTGTTTCGTCATCATCCTGTTTTTTTTCGCCCCGACGCTGCTTCAGATTGAATCCTTTTCTGTGCTGCCTGAGTCCCATTGGCTGCTTCCGCAACTTGGCGAATCCGTCTCGTTCGCTTCTCGTGTCCATTGGGCCCTGACCACACACATAGTGGAGTGCCCGTTTCCCGGTCACTGTAATTTATCCAGCTCAGCCGCTCGCCTGCCTTTGTCGCGTGTGTTCCGACAGGGAACGGAGGGAAGGAACGAAGGAGGGGAATACGAGGTGATGAGCGGAAGGAGAAACTACAGGCGGTGAATTGTGGCACAATACGGGCGTCAAGGGGAGGAAAAGGAAAGGAAGGAGCAAAAAAGCCGAAACAAAAAACAGAAAGGAACAACAGACAACAAAACAACAAAAAGCCTCGACAGGTGTTGACACGCAAGGAGCGTGAGAAAACGACCCGCGACTGCCCCTCCAACCGCAACTCAATCAACCCTCGTCGCTTCCCGTCCGTGCGACAGCAACAGCGCGCCCCAAAAAGGAGGCCCAGTCCAGCGGGCAACCCCCAAAAATACACCCGAAATCGACAAAAGTAAACAAACCCACTTTTCCGCATTCGAGCCTCACCAAAACAAACCTGCCCGTCCCTTCAGAGCGGCTATGCGCTGGCTGGCCTTGACTTTCTTTCTTCCTCTTGTCGCATGTCGAGAAATAATTAGAGATTCGACGGTATCTTGTCTCGCTGCAACAGCCAAGCTTGCATTGAGTTGACTGAAGCGTTCAGCCGTGTTTTGATCGCCGCCAGTCAAGCAGCCTCGATCGCTCTTTCCCTCCCCCCTTTCTCCATCCCACCTTCCCACCTTCCCACCTCCTACTCCCCCCTCCCCCCCGTTCTTGCCCTTTCTCCATTCCTGTTCCTCCCCTCCCCTCCGCTCCCACCACACCTCTCTTCTCTTAGCTCGCCTCTAATGCAACGGCCCTTGAACCATGCTGGACATGACCTGAGTCGCCGACCTCCGAGCCCGACTTTTATGCAATCATCATCATCTGCCGGACCTACTAGTCCCGCAGCCATGATGGACTCGTCTGGCCCGCCACCGTTTCCCGCGTGGTCGCGCTCCGGCTTTAGCGTCAACGACGATCGACCGGCGGACAGAAGCCAGATAAACAGCATTCCAACTCGACCGGCGTATTACGGTGGCGCAACTTCGTGGACATCCAACGGCAGCGAGGCCGACGATCCCTTCACGGACAGCAGAGGAGGCAGCTCTTCGACACTGCCGCGACAGAATCTGCTGCTCCAGGAGTACAACCGGCTTGCAGAAAAGGTAGGTCTTGACACGACGATTGCGATTGTCAGGACGACCTGCTAACGTTCTGCAGCGTGGTCTCCAACCGCTTTCGCATGCCGGAGACGACGATGACCAAGATGGCTCAGTAGGTTTCCTTTGTCTCTCTCTTTTACTATGATTGAAGACGGGGGCGGGTAAAGACTAACAACCCAGACCGAACATGATAGCCAGACCGGCGAAAGGCGCAACTGGTTTGCCCGCACCTTTGGCAAGCCTTCTGCGCCTACATCAAGGCGGTCGAGCAGGCACTCCATTGGCGGCGGCAAACACAAGCGAAGTGATAGTGATCCGACAAACCAGCTCCAAAATGGGTCCGGCTCCAAGTCCGACGTCTTAGACACGCTGAAGAACCAGTCGCTCCAGACACTTGTCCGCACCTGTGGCAAAAGCTTCCTCTATCTCCCGACAGATTATGCGACTCGCTCCCTGATGCTTCCGACGTGCTTTCGCGCAGCGGCACAGTATCTCGTTCAGAATGGTCAGTATCGCCCATTTCATTCTTTCTTTCATCGCATCTGCCCTAACCATCAGCAGGACCAGAGACTCGCGGTATCTTTCGGATTTCCGGCTCTATGAGAGTTGTCAACGAGCTCTATGACTACTATTGCATCAGCCTCGACGACGACGAAGACATTGCGGCGACTGTCCGATCTCCAAACCTACCCTTTCACATCAAAGCCGGCGTCCACGACGTGGCCTCCATGTTCAAGCGCCTCCTTGCGGGCCTTCCAGGTGGCATCCTCGGCAACCTCCGACTCTTTGAGGCCTTTGTGGAGATTCTCAAATCAGACGGGCACTTGAGCAACGAAGTCTTGGAGTCCGGGAGAGCGGATCCGGCTCAAATGAAGGCCCGTCTCATCGCCCTCGCCATTGGATCTGTACCGGGACCGCTCCAGCGTGAGCTGATGTGCGGCGTGTTTGGCCTCCTCTCCCTCATTGGACACTCTGCCGAAACAGCAGAACCAGGCCAAGCTGTCCAGGGGAGCTCCTTGCCTCACTCCGAGATGATGGGATACGCAGCGCTGGGAATCATATTTGGCCCTCTCTTGATGGGCGAGCTTCTCGACTCGTACTCACCAGAGACCAACACCTCGATTGCCTCTAACATCTCTGTGTCCCCTTCCGGCGGTCCGTCATTTCAAGGCACACCATCTCCTCGATCGAAAACTGACAAGCGGCGTAAGAGCATGGCATCTGACAAACAGTCGTTGGCCAACCTCCCATCAACGCTGGACAAGATCCTTCTTGCCAACGATGTCGCGGAAATGCTCATCACAAGCTGGCGGGCAACTGTCTATGAGATGAAGCACATGGGGATCATGAGGAAGGAGTCCATGCTGCAAAATCCGCACCAGCAGCCCGCCCGTGCTGCCCAGCCTCTGCCTCGGTCACTGCGTCCTTCTAGGTCCGAGACGTTCACTGACCATAATATGGGTTCAATGGTCCAGCAAGCCTCGCAGCTCTATAGCTCCAACTTGCGGAAGACACGCAGTGCTTCAAATACTCGGAACGCCATCGATGCGATGAGTGGTGAGTTGGAGTCGTACTGTGGACAGTGGGCTTTTCATATTTCGGGATAAAACATGCTGACCACGTATCATAGCAATACAACCTCCCCCTAATAGTGTCACTTCACAGCGGCCGGCGGACATGTCATTCGAAGAGTTTGCAGCTCGCAAAAAGCTCAGAAACTACGCATCCAACATGTCCATTGCGTCTGACTTCACTTATTCAGCAATCGAGCCACAACCAGTCAAACCTCTGTCTCCTCCCGCAGAGGACCCCTTCTACGTTCCCGGTTCCATCGCTATATCAACACGCTCCGGTGCTGCCAAGTTGACGAAACAGCGCCGAGCGAGTGGTGGATTCTCGTCTATTTTTGGAGGCGACAAAGAGGTATCACCGACAAAGGGCTTGCCAAAGATAGCGAGAAAGGCAGTCAACAGCCACAGTGATAGCCGCTCTCTGGCCTCTGAAGGGGGTGATAAGGTCGCCTCTCCGTGGAATGTGTCACTGAGCCCAGCCAAGGTTCGAAGCGGCGTGTCGCACGAGACGAACAGCGACAGAAAGACATCGGGGTCTCCGAGAAAAGTCACACCTACCCGGGCACACCACAGAAGTGAACCTGTCGATGCCTGTCGATCGGAGCCTGCTGGTCGTGTCGGGATAGGAGGCACTCCACAGTCAAAGACAGCAGCCCTGATTGCCAAAATCATGAACACCAAGCAGCCGCCACCAACACCGACGCCGGCAAAGAAGGCCAAGGTGGAAGGTAACTTGCCTAACCGCAAGGAGAAAGCCCAGAGGTCTTCGCATGATACTCCAAGGATTTTCGAATCAAAGTCTGCTAGCAACAGCCCGATCAAAAACAATGGGAACTGGATGCGAGGAAATGCTTCTTCAGCCACAAAGAAAGAGAACCGGCCCATCGAATCTACTGCCATAGTTTCACCAACGCCCAGAAGGCCGTGGAAGGCACAGGCCAGTGCATCTGTTCTTGCCCATGGACGTGGCAGTCCGCGGTCGAATCAGGTTAGTGGCAGCGATTCGCCGACCTCACGCCTGGTGGACACTACAGGTGGCTTAGGAAGGCAATCCCCAATGCCGCGATCCAATAGAGCTGGAAAGCCGTCCGTGACACCTCAGAGGAAGCCTATAGGCGTCCCAGGAGCTGGATTGGCAAAGGGGGTTGTTGTGGGACTGAAGAGCGAGGAGTGGCCAGCCAAACACGCCGTACAGGAGCCGCACTCTATTGTACAACTGGCAAACGACACCGCTTCGCCTCTTTCTGAGATAAAGAACGACGCTCGAAGCATCACCCGCGCCAACTCAAACAGCTCTCGGGCGTCGAAACGGGCACAGACTGACGGACTCGCTAACTCGGAGCCCAAATCGCCTGCCGTTGTTAGCTCTGTGAAGGCGATGGCGGCCATGTTCGACACGGCGGCCTGGAAGTCGTCGGAGCCGTTGCCTCTGACCAACCCACAAGCAGCGAAGCCGCCACGCACGCCGAAGCGAGGTTCTGGGTTGTCACAATACACAAGCAATACGTCTCCTTCAAAAACATCCGACTTTGTGACTCCACCGCACTCCCCTATCCAGCCCAAGCACGGAGTCCCCGACAAGATTGAGGGCCGCGGAACGGACTCTTCAGCGATGCAACGGACGGCTAGTGAACGGAGGCGGATGCGACTTACAAAGAGCGAAGGCAGGAACGGCCCTCTCGGCAAAGTCGGACGGTTCGCAGCAAATGAGCGGAGAGAACTGGCGCGCTCCGTGGATCGAAACGAGGAGAAGAATGACGTCGGACGGCGAACTCCATTTGGCCTTGCAAAGGGCAGCGATGGCCCGCAGACAAATGGGCGGGGAGATGGAGCGGCGCAGTCCAAAAAATTTAGTTCATCAACCTTGCAGGCCTCCGGGAGACACACCACGACACTACCAGCGTTGGATAGCAACTCATCGCTTGCACGGGGTGGTACACCTGTATCATCCCGCTCAAAGGGTCGGCCTGTCTCGGCGGTGCTTCCGCCCGGCAGTTCAACGTCGGCGACGGAACTCCAGCGGCTTTTGGACATCAAGACTACCGACTGTGAGAGCTGGAAGGCCAGGGCAGAAGCAGCAGAAGCAAAGGTAGTTGAGCTCGAGCTGGTACTCTCCCGCGCGAGTGTCAATGAGGGCTCAAAGGTCGATTCGTTTGTTTCAGTGACAGAACAGGGCAGCAACCTATCCTGGGCGTGGCAGAATCTGCTCCCTGAAACGGACTCCATCCACCTGTCTCAAGAGAAGCTCGGGATATCGAGCGTGGTGCGGGAAATCGACGGGACCGAAGACGCGGTGCCTGCACCGTTGAACACGGTGTCACGGCTGCGGAAGGACTTTGAGACGGATGACGACAACGGCTCAGAGACCAGTTCTGGGTCAGTTGCGCGGGGTCGACTGGTGGACAAGCGGCTTTTGCCGTTCTCAATGTAAGATACGAGAGTTATGATTATGAGGGGGAGGGGTGCAACAGTACGAGGAGAGAAGGAGGGGGCAACAGGAGGTGAAGGAGAGTGTACTTGTATTCTTAACATGATGGTTACGATAATAATGATTAGTTCCAACGCCCCCATACATGCATGCAAACCAAGACGGACATGATATTTTTCATACGTAGATACATTTGTAGGATGCTGGCTATCTTACACATGCGGCACGACCGACATGCTCCTCGAAAATAAAACTTTTGTATACACAACCATACGTCGCTCCACATCGCATAACACTCCAATGACCAACTCCCACCACGCCCAAGCCACCTTAACGCACAAACTTGCGGCGCGGCGTGGCAATACGGTGGGTGTACTTCCACAGGTGGCGGTACTTGGGGCCTTGGTGCTTGGCCTCCCAGCCGCGGGCCTTGCGTGGCGGCTTCAGCGACGGCAGGCGCGTGGCCTTGAGCTCCAGGTCGGCGCCGGGTACGCCGGCGCGCTCCATGACGCCCGCAGTGCCGGCGTCCCACTCGGTGCGGAACAGCGTGCAGCCGACAACGGTCAGGTCGTGCTTGTCGACGAAGCTGCGGATGGAGAAGCCGTCGCGGGCAGCCGTGGGGGAGCCTGCCTCAGACGAGGAGGCAATAGCCGAAGCTGTGTCGCTGGCAAAGGCCTTTTGCAACGCGGCCGTGTCGAGACGGCTGCTGTTCTTGTCTGCCGAGTCCACATCAGCAGCAGGCTGCTCCAGGACAAAGACGGCCAGACGGTGCGGCCCTGAGCCCTTTTGGGCAAAGGCGGGCAGCCAGGGCAGGACGAGCTGGCCGGCCGGGTCGAGGCGACCCAGCGGGACAGAGGGATCGGTGGGCGCGACGGGGATGTTGGTGGCCAGGAAATGGACGCGGCGCGAGTAGGCGTCTGTCTCCAGATCTGGCACGTCGGCGTCGACGACGACGACGGACACGAGGCGCGTGCCGCGGTCAAAGACCTGGATGCGCAGGCGCGGGGTGACCTCGCTGATCAAGCTGTCGACGATGCCGCCGGGGCTGACCTTGTAGCTGCGGAAAAAGAGCTCAACGTCGGCCGAGGGCTGCAGCTGGTTGGGCGGCAGCAGATCGGGGGCGAGGTGGAACTGCTCGATGCGCTGCTGGATAAGGCGCAGGGGACGGCCGCGCCAGCGCTCCTCGGCCAGGTGGCGGTAGATGGGCTTGTTCATGTCGCCCAGCCCATCCTCAAAACGACGCTTGACCAGCGGGTCGTTGATGTCGGCCAGGATCTTGAGGTGCTCGAGGTGCTTGCGCAGACTGGCCAGTCGCTTCTGCAGGTAGGCCGTGCCGCCGCGGGATGTGACGTTGGCGGCGTCGCCGCCCGCCAGCACCTCCTCCAGCTTGCGGATCTTGGCCGTCTCCACGGCAATCTTCCGCAGCTTCTCCTCGCGGTCGCCCTGCAGCACCTTGCGCGCCTCCTGGAAGCACTGGTACGGCATCAGCTCAAAGGGCACGGGCCCGCCGGCGCGGTCGGCCAGCGTGTCGTTGCCGGCCATCGCACGACTGAGGGCCGTGGTCGTCTGCAGGGCCGCACGCCGCCGCCGCGAGCCAATGGGCGGCGTGCCGCGGCGCATCAGCTCCTTCTCGGCCCAAGGCAGCGTGGTCAGGCTGGGGTCCTGCTCCCAGCCCTCGAGGTCTTCGAGTCGTTGTGGTGGCGGCGGTGGTGGGGTGGCTGAGGAGGAGGAGAACGAGTCAGAGGATGTGGAGGTGGACAATTGGCGAGCCGACGTCGAGAAAGCGGCGCGGAGTGCCTGTGTTGTGGACTGTGCTGTCGTGGTGGCAGCGGCGGCCGGTCGGAAGACGACAGTGGCCTGTTCGCTGCGACGGCCGCTGGCCCGCAGGCATTGCACGAGCGGCCGTGCTGCCGGTGTGTACCGGGACATTATGAGGGGTGGTTGAGATTGGTAGGTCGGTCTGTTGGTCCTCTCAATTGTGTCGTGGTGTGTTGTGCTGCTCTCGAAAAATTGAAGCTATTCGCTGCTAATAATTTACCACGCGACAATTTTTTCTGAGTACAGGGGACTCCACAGCACCTTCCGCCGCCAATTCCTGATGGGAGATATACACGTGACGTCCATTTTGAGTAAGCGTACCAGCTTTGCGGCTTCTCATTGGTCAATGATGACCAGCAGCCGGGATAGTGTCTGTTGCGCTAGCGACGGTTTTTTCTCCCATCACGACCTCAATCGAAGCTTCATGTTGAGGTGCTCGTTCCATATTGCCAGTCCTGCGTCAACGTCGAACTCACAGAACCCAGGAGATTAGACACCGACTTTTGACCAAACGACCTCACACCCAGCTGCAACCCCACATACCCTCGCACAATGGCTGCACGGCGTGGTGCGCAGAGTCTCTCGGAGGCCTTTCATGGCCTGACCCTGAGCTCCCAGACCGGCCGCATGGCTCTCGCGGTAAGTGCAGTGTTGTGTCTTCTTCGGTGTTCTCTCTCGTTTGAGAGCGTTCAGCTAATCTGGCCTCCTCCTCTAGCCCCGCTCCACATCCTCGTCCTCGACATCATCACAACAGCCGACCCGCGCGTTCTCGACATCACCATCACACGGCACGCCCTCGTCGACAGCACCGCGCTCCGCGTCTCCCGCCTCCTCCTCCTCCTCGCCTCGCATGACATCCTCGTTCGCATCCACCATCCCCCCGGCCGCCACGGCCCCGACGTCCGTCACCAGCATCAACGAACGCACCGTCCCCGTCACCGTGTTTGCCTTCCCCAGCCTCGAGCCCCGCGCCCTCGAGCTGTGGCCCGCTCAGCACCTGCATTTGCCCCTGCGCCGCGATCTGCTGCACCTGGCCGTCGTCTACGAGGGCGACAACACCCGCCAGGGCACGGCCTCCACCAAGACCCGCTTCGATGTGCACGGCTCCCATCGCAAGATGCGCCAGCAAAAGGGTACGGGCATGGCCCGTGTCGGCACGCGCCAGTCGCCACTGCTGCGCGGTGGTGGCAAGACCTTTGGCCCGCACCCGCGTGACTTTGGTACTGACCTCAACCGTAAGGTCTACGACCGCGCCTGGCGCACCGCGCTGTCCTACCGCTACCGCCGCGGCGAGCTGATTGTGTGCGAGGATGGGCTGGAGCTGCCGCTGCCCGAGGCCTTTTTGCGGTTGGCGCAGGCCGGCACACTGGAGCGCACGCTCGAGGACGGCTTTGTCAAACGCTACGTGCGCGCGCTGTTCAACGGTGACATGGAGGACGCCGCATCGGCGGTGTCGTCTCTGCAGTCGGTTGGCGGCACCAGCACCGTCGTCTCCGGCATCTGCGCCGCTGCCGGCACCGGAATCGGCAGCATCGGCCAGGCCTGGGGCCGCCTGGCCGGCCGCACCACGTTCATCACGACCGACCACCGCCCCAACCTATTTACCAGCCTCGAGACCGCCGGCGAGGACGGCCGCGCGCTGGCCGTTGCCGACGTCGACGTCAAGGACCTGCTGGAGACGGGCCGCATTGTCATTGAGCGCGCCGCGCTGCACGAGATGATCGACAACCACCAGAGCGACCTGGTCAGCCGCATCTACGTCCAGGGCGCGAAGCCGAGCGGCCTGGCAACGGGGCGTACCATTATTGGTTGATTGGGGTCATTTGAGGAAGAAGAAAATTAGAAAACATCATCTCTTGCATGTACGAATAGGAAAGATTAAAATGCAGTGAAGCCAGTTCTAGTATTGTATTTTAGAATTACAAGACAGCGTGTCCGCGTGTTGTGAAATAAGAAAAAGAAAAAATGTGTAAACGAACCAAACATCAATGGCATCTGGTCGTCAAAGTTGGCAAGTGATCAGTTAAGTAAATTAATTAAGATCGATTTAATGATCTATTTATCTTTGATGAAATAAAAGACATAGATATAGAAATGAAGAATAGGCCTAGAAGACTAGGAAAATAACACAAACGTTTCCAGCACAATATATCCTTCATGGCTTCTAGGCCTAGAGTACTCAGTATGCTGAACTGCGATACGATCATGACCTCCAAACGGCCAAAAATGGTTGAAAGGAAAACAACCAGCTAGATAGGCAGAGAGGTAAACTGCGGTCTCGACATGAACGTAGACACCGTTCGGCGCAGTCCGTGCTGCAACACAAACTAGCCCAACGGGTCGTTGTCGCTCTGCAGCCAATCATATTCGAATCGAGTCAGAATATATGGGGCTAGGATAGCGGACCATTATCCACGTGAGAAATCACATGGTTTTAATTGGGAACGCGTCCCCTTCACGAGACCGCGTCGAGCGCGTTCTGCCCCTCCATACAAACACACTCGTAACAGACGACATACATACACCCCCTCAACAAGGCGTCGCATATTACTTACATACACACGACTCCATTCACTGCTGAATTGCGGCCTTTTTTTCTTTCTTCTCGCATCCATCTTTCTTTACCACCTCCCGCTTCTCGCCACCATGGCCGCCATGGAAACCCCGCGCGTCTCCTGCTCGTACCTTAACAGCTACGTCAACCGCAACGTCCTCGTCGTCGGCAAGGTCGTGCAGCTGCGCGGTGAGAGCGCCATTGTGGATGCCGATGGACACATTACCGTGAACCTGAACCGGGAAGCACACCTCGTTGGTGGCAACGCCGCCCAGATTGTCGGCAAGGTGATGCCCGACCTTTCGATCAAGGTGCTGAGCGCACAGGATCTTGGTGTGGATGTTGGTAAGCATCCCAACCTGGAGCACCAGCTACAAATGACGGAAAGCTGCCCTCTAGAGCATCCGGCTAACCTCACTAATTTATAGACCTCGGTCTCGCGCAGAAGGTTGTTGAGATCTCACAGGAAAACAAAGCTATCTTTGGCGGCGCAGCATAATAGGTTGCACGAATGGTCACGACGTGGACATTCGATTATACATGGACGACTGTACACGAGGACATGACGTGAAGGATGCTGACAGACATACGGCGTCTCGCATATACACTTTAATGATGTGCAATTAGGGACGACCGGCGGCGATCGACATAGAGATGGCGCCGCTTTGGTGTAAGCTGCACAAAAGGCTCTGTTTTTTTATTGCGCCGTATGCTTACCGCATGGCCTTGCATATATATGGAGATACATACTGAGGGAGTTGAGCAGCGCAGACACATTTTGACGCGGCCCGATATTCATGTTTTATATATTAGCACATGGCTAGATGTATATTGTGACATGCATGTATTATCAATTTAAGTCACATAAATACCCCGGCGAATAAAGTTGGGTTAAAAAGCATTCATAGGTGAATACTCTTCTACAATATGTTGAAATGGTCCGCACTTCATTTCTTATGATCCGGTACCATTTGTGAATGCTAGCTGGCCAACAGCTAGGTGAAGTCTTCCTAACCGCATGGTGTAGCGTATACCGTCGCCGCACCGGAACCCATTCACTAAACGTTGCGTTTGCTGTTGGCACTTCTATGGCTAGCAATTCACTGACATCCTTGTACATTATGTTGTTTATATCATGATTCGTGGTGGTAACGATGGTAATGCTCGTGCGAGCTCTCTTTACACACCACTAAAGCAACCACACAGCTTCACTGCAGCCTAGCCTTAATTTATTTGAAAGCTTAATTATCCATGTTCATACAGTAACCGTAATAAGATACCTAATGCCCCATCGCCATGATAAAACAAAACAAGAAACAACCAAAAAATGTAAACGAAAATCATCACGACAGGTCATGGCCCCTCTTCATTTATACAGTATCCTCGCTCGACATCACAAGTGCCAGCAATCTCCCCTACTCGTCATCGCTATCCGCGAGGAAGCCCGACTTTGCACGTGCTGTTCGCTTCTTGCTGGCGACTGGAATGTCGTCATCGTCGTCATCATCCACGTTGTTCTCACCGTCAGCGTTGGTGTTGCCGTTGAGCTGGATTTGCCCGCCCGTCTTCTCGGCCAGGACAGCAGGCGACGGGCCATCCAGGTCCATGGCATCGCCGCTCTGGCTGGCAACAGGATCCGTGGCAGCTGCCCCCTTATCAATATCGACATCATCATCATCCTCTTCGTCGCTGCTGTCGACAAAGCCGGCATGCTGCCGTCTCCTGGGAGGCGCCTTCTTCTCAACAACCACCTCGTCCTCATCTTCGTCTTCGGCATCACCGTCGTCATCCTCAGTGCTCGATGCCTCCTCGCTCGACTTTCTCCGCTTTCGACTCCGCCGACCCGACGCAGGAAGGTCTTGCGATGAGACGAGGTCATCGTCACTGTTGTCATCGAGGTCGTCGTCGTCGTCGGACAGCACAGTGGACTTGCGCTTGGCCTTGGCCGGCTTGCTCGGTGCAGCAGGCAGACTATCGCTGTCGGCGTCGTCGCCTTTGCTCGAACGGAGAATCTCTTGCACGGCATTGTGGATCCGACTGCGTGTCGCCTCTTCCCGCGCAAAGAACTCGCGGTCCTTTTCGTCGTCCGTCTCGTCGTCGCTCGCGTGCACATACACGTCGCTCTTGATGCGTCGCGCCTTTTCGAGCTCCTTTGCCCGTCGCAGCCGTGACCGCTCATTGAGTTCGACTTCCGTTGGGCCGTCCACCTCGTTGCCGTCGTCGTCCGTCTTCTTCTGGCGCCGTCGGATCGTCTTCTTCTTGCGGCCGTCCAGGCCGTCCTCGACGACCTTGCGGGCCGTGGGCCCGCCGGCTGGGAAGAGGGCCTCGTCACCGACGTCTAGACCATTGTTGTTGTCGTCGTCATCATCGTCGTATGCCGCCTTTTTGCGGGGCGCCGTCTTCCGCTTCAACTGGTCTTCGGCGGACTGGTCATGGTCAAAGGTCGGCGGGTCGAACTCCGCGCGGTTGATCAGCTCGAGCGACTCCTCAAGTTCGTCGGCCGTGACACGCGACGCAATGATCCACGTGGAGTCAGGCGTCTCGTCGACCGACGGCGCCAGGCGCTCCATGCCGACAAGGTTCATCAGGAGACGGAGATGCGAGTTTTTGAACATGGCCTTCTTGCAAGCGTCGTCGCTGGGGCGAATGCTGATGGTCGGGGCGTCATGTGTCACGACGGGAGGAGCAGGGGGCTCGTCTGGTGGGTTGGAAGCGTCACCTTCGGTAGTAGCCGCTGCTGCAGCTGATGCTGTCGCAGCCGCACCCTCCGCCACGATGGCGGTTTCGGCTGCTTTCCACGCACGCCTCTCAGCCGCGGCCATGCCAACCTGGTTCTTGATCCAGTTGAGGAGGTCGTGGTGGTTCTTGTCGAGGAGGACGCCGACCAGAATAGCAATCTGGCGGTCCTTGTCCAGCTCCTCGCGGAACTCGAGTTGTCCGCCGGGTTTTGGGGCTGACGACGACACCGTCTGTTTCTCGTAGCCGTACTCGAGGAAGTGCGCCGTGCCGGCCGTTTTCGAGAAAAGCATCTCAATGATGAGTACGGGCCGCTCCTCGATCTTCTTGGTACATTTGCGCAGGATCTGCTTCGAGAGCTCCTCCCAGTCCCGGTACATGGCGTTCTGCCGGTCGAGCGGCTCGGGCCCCTTGACCATGTTGAACAGCAGCCGGATGATGTCGACGCGGAACAGCATGACGCTCATGTCCTGCTTGAAGGCGACGCGGTAAAAGAAGCGGTGGGCGCGCTTGAGCTGGGCGTCGCTGAGGTCGCGGTAATTGTTCAAAAACTTGACAAACGTGTCGATGATGGGCTGCACGGCAAAGCGGCTGGCAAACCGCTTGAAGTCGAAGCTGCGTTCCGTGCTTGTTTTCTGTGCTGCCGCCTCGTCGTCACCAGACTCGTCGTCGTCGTCGTTTTGTGCGTCCGGGATCAGGTTCTCCTCGTCACCGCCGCCGTTCGCTGCAGCATCGCCGTTGGCAGCCCCTGTTGCAGCTGCCACCTTGGCGGCCTTCTTCTTTTTGCGTGTCCGCCGCCGCGAACGGACCTGGAGGTCGACGTTCTGTTTTGAATAGGCCTCGAGGATGCGCAGGTAGGTGTGTGTCAGCTCCGTGCAGGCGTCGAGGTACTCGTAGCCCTGGTCCTTGAAGTTTTTGACAATGTTTGTGATCGCATCGTGGGTCGTCTCTTCGTAAAAGAGTCGGCTCAGAATGTTCTCGGCAATCTCCTCGTCGTCCTCGTTCTTGGACTCGGACATCTCCTGCACGGTCAGCAGAATCTGCGTGAAGCAGCGCATCACCACAGTCAACTCGGGCCAGTCCTTGTCGTTGTTGGACCGGTCGAGGGCGCGCCCGAGGAAGATGAACATCTCCTGGTTCAGGACGCCGGCTACGAGGTTGAAGCTGTTCACCTCGTCGGTGGGAGCTGGTGTTGGCTGTGCCTTCTTCTGGCTGCGACGGGCCTTTTGGGCCTTTTGCCGCATGCGCTCGGCCTCGAGGAACCAGGACACCAGGTAGAAGAACTGCGCGCGGTGGTGGTGCTGCACGTGCGGTGCCTCGCGGTCGATGGACTTGCGGATGTGTTGAAACAAGGGGTTGAAGCCGGCATCTAGAAACTCCTCGACAAACTTGCGCAGCTGCCCGTTGGCGCGCGCGTTGAGGGACACCGGTGTGCCGAGGCCCACAAGCTCCTGCTTCTCGTCGCGCTTGCGGCCCCGGCGCGGCGGCCGGAACTTCTTGCTACTGTCCATCTTGCGCTCGCGCGCTGCGGCACTCATCAGGGCGTCCTGGCCCGAAAGCGCCGACATCTTGCCCTCGCCACGGTCGACCCAGACCATGGTGCCGAAGCGGCTGTGACGCGTGGGCCCATTCTTGTTGAAGGAGTGCAGCATGGCCGTCTCCTTCTTCATCATGTCGGTCAGCTCCGAGGCCTTGGTGTGGTTGAGCTGCGTCTCGTCCATGAACAGCTTGGCGGTGTCGACGCGTTTGACGAGGTGAAACAGAATCTCCATGACGGTCGTGTCCTCAGTACGAAAGTCCTCGCCCATGTTGGAGGCAATGGTCAGCAGCACCAGAAAGATGTCCTGGTACGAGAAGGCGTCGATGGTGGCGGAGCGTGAGATCTGCGACTCGTCGCCGTCGTACTGGACGCCCGGCGGCGGCTCGATCATGACGACGTTGCGCAGGAAAAACAACACGAGCTTGATGACACCCTGGTCGCGCAGCGAGCGGTCGCCGAGCGGCACGGCCATGGACGGCAAAGCCGCGCGCACGGCGGTGTGCAGGATCTGGGCGCCGTCGTAGTTGATGATGGCACGCTTGTAGGCCACCTGGGCGAGCTGCAGCACGGGCAGGTGACGGTGGTGGTTGACGGTCATGGTCTCGAGGTCCTTTTCGAGCGGCCAGGTCAGCGGCGTGAGGATCTCGTAGCAGGCGAGGGCGATGCGGGCGCGGAAGCGCTGCAGCGTGGCGTTCTCGTGCCAGGTGGCCAGGATGGCGAGCAGGTCACCGCCGACGAGGTTCGTCTCGGCCAAGCAGCGGGCCACATCCATGCGGTTTAGTTTCTGATCGTAGAAGCGGATCCATTTCTTGATGTCGCGCAGCACGTCGAGGGCGTCGTCGCCCAGCTGGTACGTCCCATCTTCGTCGATACCGCCAAGCTGCCAGTGGTGTTAGTAAACAATTGCCATAGTCGTGCCACTGCCAGGCACTATATTCGTGAAGAAAAGGCGCCCCAACTCACCGCAGACACGAGACTCGTGATGTGTGCCCGCACTTCGGGGTGGACGATGTCGACCGGCTCCAGCTGCTCTTTTGCTGCCTTGGCGTCCATTGTCGCAGAAGTGAAGAGGGCCGTTCGGTGTCGGCACCCAATGCTCGAATGGTCCGGCAGCAGTGCGCGGGGTCGTGGTGGTTGGAGGTGGTGATGCTGTCGTTGTTAGCCTCGATTGCACGAAAGTACACAAAAACTCACACTTAATGAGCTTTACGCGGGGAGACGCGTCTGGCGCGTCGGTGCTAAATGGGCCGCTGATTGTGGATCCCAGTTGTGGCTCTGCATGTGATCGATCATGTGACCGGGCTTTGATCATCAGTCAGCAAACCGGTACAGTGGGGCTGGTGGCGGCCACCCAATTGCTCATATCGTAATTTTTCCCACAGCCTAGAATCGATCACCACCACCACCTTACCAGCATCCTCAGCCCACGACACCCAGCGACCCCGGGCGAGCGACACACGCACAACACATCCCGCGCCTCCCCTCACGGCTGACGGGCCAGACAAGACATACAAGGCGCGCAGCACGCCCGCGCCCAATTGACCAGCAGCTGCTGAAACCTAGCTTTGCATCCCGGCCGAGCTTAGCTTTCTTTCGTCTTCTTTTCCCTTCGAAATCACGGGATCTTTTTTCTCGTCTAGCCCGGTCCTAACTACGACGACCTGCGACCCCCCCACGCACCCGCACCGGCCCTCCCACCGATCCTCGACATCGTTGACGCCGTTATCCATGCCATTGTAGACGAGACGGTGCTTCCTGTGCTTCCGATTCCCCTCGTCCCCGCGGCTCCGCGTCATCCGCCGCGTTCCGACTTTCTCGCTTTCTCGCCTCCCCTCCACAGCCCACAATGACCAGCACGACATTGCTCCGGCTGCGGCCCTCGCCGTCGGCCTCGCCGGCCACGGCCACAGCAACACGGCTGGCGCTCGCGCGTCGGTCACCGTGCAGACAGCAGACGTTTGTCCGGCTGCAATCCTCCGCCCCGTCGCCCTCCCCGCTTGGCCGGCTCGCATCCGCCGCCGCCGCCGCCACACCGAAGCCGCGGTGCATGCTCGCTTCGACAACATCATTTTCGTCCGCGCCGTTACGAACCACGCTGTCGCCTAGCGCCGCCACACAGTCCGCGCTGCAGCAGGCGCTGCGCTTCTACTCGGCCGGACCGACCCCGCCGCCGTCGAACGGCCGGCGGAAGAGAAAACTCGGCAAGGAGGAGGAGGAGTCTGCCGTTCCCAAGAGTGATGAGAATGCTTCTTCAGAGCAGGAGAAGCTTGCAGAGCAGGCCGATCGCCTCGATGACGGCGGCAAGCTCGGCAGCGAGCAGACGCCCCAGGACCAACAGCAACAGACCCAGGCCGAGTCTTCGTCTGACAAGACGAACCAGCCGCCCGTCGACGAGCAGCCTCTGCCACCGAACTGGGTGCGCCTCAACGAGGAGGAGCTCGCCATCCTGTCGCGTATCCTGTCTTTCTCGCCGCCGTCGCGCCGCGAAAGCATGGCTGAGGTTATTGAAGGCGTGCGTCGCTACGGTGCGCCGGTCGAGCTGCGCGAGCTGATTGCGAAGCAAAAGGCTGGTGGCCTTAGCCTTGCCGACGGCATGAAGGCAGTCAAGGTGGCGTTCAACATGGCCAAGCAGTTCTCCGACAGCGAGGCTGGACCCGGCGCCGCCAACCGCCCGCCCAACGACCCTGCCAACAAGGACAGCCACGACCACCAGAACAGCATGTTCAACTCCAACGAGCCCGGCCAGTCCGACTCACACCAGCCGGGTGCGTCTGGCCAGCCAAACCAGAACAACGACGGTAGCAACAAGAACAAGCAGGGCTCCTCGGGCCAGCAGGAGGACCCCAACGGCAAGAAGGGCGGCCCGAAGGGCCTGTTTGAGGGCAACGACTGGCTGGGCTGGGCACTCGGCGCGGCCATCTTCTACCCCATCTACTCCATCCTCTTCCCCGGCGGCCAGACAACCGAGATCACGTGGCAGGAGCTGCGGCGCAATTTCCTCGACCGCGGCCTCGTCGAGCGCCTCACGGTATCCGGCAAGCGCGTGCTGGTCGAGCTGAACCGCGAGGCCACGCAGTCCGCATACCCCGACTCGGCCGCCGCCAGCCCGTGGCAGCAGTACTACTTCTCCATCGGCTCCGTCGACACCTTTGAGCGCCGCCTCGAGGAGGCCCAGGACGAGCTGCAGATCCCGCCGTCCGAGCGCATCCCCGTTAGCTATGCCTCCGAGGGCATGCTCGGCAGTTTGTTGATGGGCTTCGGCCCGTCTATCCTGCTGATCGGTCTCATGTACTGGCTGACGCGGCGCGGCGCCGGTGGCATGGGCGGCTCCAGCGGCATCTTTGGTTACGGCAAGAGCAAGGCCAAGCGCTTCAACCACGAGTCGGCCGTCAAGGTCAAGTTTTCGGACGTCGCCGGCATGGACGAGGCCAAGGTCGAAATCATGGAGTTTGTCAGCTTCCTCAAGCAGCCCGAGCGCTTCGAGCGCCTGGGCGCCAAGATCCCGCGCGGCGCCATCCTGTCGGGCCCGCCCGGTACGGGTAAAACGCTGCTGGCCAAGGCCACCGCCGGCGAGTCGGGCGTGCCCTTCTTCAGTGTGAGCGGCTCCGAATTTGTGGAGATGTTTGTCGGTGTCGGTGCGTCGCGTGTGCGCGATCTGTTTGCGACGGCGCGCAAGAGCGCGCCCTGCATTGTATTTATTGACGAGATCGACGCCATTGGCCGCTCGCGTGGCGACGGCAAGTTCAGCTCGGGTGGCAACGACGAGCGCGAGGCCACACTCAACCAGATCCTGACGGAGATGGACGGCTTCAACACGTCGGAGCAGGTGGTGGTGCTGGCAGGCACGAACCGCCCGGACATTCTGGACAAGGCGCTGATGCGGCCCGGCCGCTTCGACCGGCACATCAACATTGACCGCCCGACCATGAAGGGCCGCCAGGACATTTTCCGCGTCTATCTCGCCAAGATTGTCACCAAGGAGGATGTTGACTACCTAGTCGGTCGTCTAGCTGCTCTGACGCCCGGCTTTGCCGGTGCTGACATTGCCAACGCCGTGAATGAGGCAGCGCTAGTCGGTGGGTTTCTTTACTTTCCCTATTTCCCTCTGACTGTTCATTTGCTACGAATATATGTTTGCTAACCAGATGATAGCCGCCCGTGTCAATGCCGAAACAGTCGAGATGAAGCACTTTGAGCAGGCCATTGAGCGCGTCGTCGGCGGCCTGGAGCGCAAGTCGCTGGTGCTCAACCCGCAGGAGAAGCGCACCGTGGCGTACCACGAGGCCGGCCACGCCATCTGTGGCTGGTACTTTGAGTACGCCGACCCGCTGCTCAAGGTTTCCATCATCCCGCGCGGCCAGGGCGCTCTGGGTTACGCCCAGTACCTGCCCGTCGGCGACGCTTACCTGATGAACGTCAAGCAGCTCATGGACCGCATGGCCATGACGCTCGGTGGCCGCATTTCTGAGGAGCTGCACTTTGACACCGTCACGACCGGCGCCAGCGACGATTTCAAAAAGGTCACGCGCATGGCCACGACCATGGTGACCGAGTGGGGCATGTCCGATAAGGTCGGCCCGCTGCACTTCCGCCAGGACGACCAGAACCAGTTCCAGAAGCCGTTTGCCGAGTCGACAGCGCAGACGATCGATGGCGAGGTGCGGCGCATTGTCGACGAGGCCTACAAGCAGTGCCGCGAGCTGCTGACGTCCCGCAAGAAGGAGATTGGCCTCGTGGCCGAGGAGCTGCTGCTCAAGGAGATGCTGACGCGCGACGACCTGGTGCGCCTGCTGGGTCCGCGGCCCTTCCCCGAGAAGGACGAGTTCTCCAAGTACTTTAACAACGACGCGCCGCCGCCGTTCGAGCCCGCCAACACAGACACGGTCCTGGACGACGGCGACAGCCCGGCGCCATCCCCAGCTCTGTTCAAGCGGTAGGCGTTGCCACGGGCATCCTTTTTGTCTCTTTTCCCCTTGTTTCTTTATAAAATCCCCATTCTTCTCTCCCTTTGTCTATAAAAAAACGCATGTATACTGGGCCATGATCTCTCTCCATAGTTTGTTTTGTTGGACTCTCATACGGGGTGGAGGCGTTTTTGTTTTCTTTTTTTTCTTGCATCTTTATTAGTTCTGTTCTCCTTTTCTTCGTCTTAAATGCCACAGCACACAAAAAAATAAGAAAATCACTTCCATCGGCAGCACGGTAACGGGAGAAGCGAGAGCATCAGCGCGTGGTTGGTCGGGTTGGGAACCATGGGACGAGAAGCACTCTACTCTGTTCTTTTTCTGTTTTCTGTTTTCTGTTGTCTGTTGTCTTTCACCACATTAGATGGACGGAGTCAGACAAAGGAAGCCTCGAAAGGAGGACCTGGGCAGTCTTCGGATGCATGACTGTAAATATGTACAACACGATATATACACATTCAACTTTTAAAAAGGGTCATTGTCACAGTCTGTTTATTCATGGGCATATCACGACTGCTGGCTTGTAGTCAATAATTATATGCACGCAACCACGGATTGCAATTGGTCATTCTCGTAGCTCGACGTCCATTCTTATTTGTTTTCGTTACCTATCGAACTAAATAATGTATTTGGCATTTTATTTAATTTTATTACCTCCTTACTTTTTATTCCGTATTATTTTATTATTAGAAAACCGAAAGAAGAAAGTGTGGAAAACCAAGTCAACTTGTCTCTATCGCCGTCAACATAACTCCGCATCTGTGCCGCACACGTGCGTGCCACTTCTGCGCCTACTCCAGGAAGGAGGTTTTCGCCGCCCCAATCACCATCTGCCGGCTGTTTGTCAGACGAGCGTTTGTCAAACGACGGTAGGATTTCCAAGGATCCCAAGTGAGGAGTATGTCGCAGCGAGCCAAGTTTGTCTTTGCCCCTCCCTCTGCCATTTCCTTATTTTTTGTCTTTTCGTCTACGGTCTCCTCCCCCGCAGTTTGTTGTCAGGGCCATTCCCCACAGTCCTGAATAAAGCCAGCATAAGCACAGCTAATCACACCGAACTGAACGACAAGCATTTCTATCAAACTATGCACTGCAACTGTAGCAGAACGCAGGACACGACAAGAACGATCGACCAGCGTCCCAACATCACATCACCTCGTTTCGCTCCATGCTCAGGATGTCCTTTTTGAGCGAGCTGTGCGGCCCCGCCGGGTCGAGGTTACTGGCAGTTTTGCCGAGAAATACCGGGGCCGACGAGGGGGTAGTGGAGATGCCGTAGAAGCCAGCCCACACAAGACGGAGTATTAACAGAGCTAAGAAGCGTAATGAGACGACAAACCCAAAAGGAAAGGACACAAAAAAAAGGAGGTGGGGGGGATAAAGAAAGAAAAAAAGCTAGCAAAATGCAGAAAGAAGAAGGTCGAAGCTCTCGTCTTATGGACTGCTCGACTTTGTTGGTTCACTGCAACGCTCGCTCTTCGTGTCCCATATTCGGCATGACTGTCATATTGCACGGTAATTCCCTTCCTGTCGACTTGCTAGTGCACTTTAACTCCTTTCTTACCACTTTATTTTGACGACAAGAGGTCCTTGGCAGAGTTGGGGCACTCATTGTACATCTTCCCCATGTATGGAGTACATCCACTCATACCTTATTCTTGACACATTGCCGCCCTCTTTGCCCTCAGCTTCCTTTCTCCAGGTCCTATGATCGTCTCCGCATGTAACAAGAGCCGTACTTCCTTTCGAAGTGTACCATCGAGCCATCGTTATCTGACTACTGGCTGTCCTTCCTATTCTGGGACTGGAAAGGTGGTCGTCGTCGTAGAGTAGGGTCGTAGAGGCGTAAACTGGGACGTGGAGGTGTCTGTGCCCCGTTCGTGCCTCTGTAGAGGAGGGTGGTGGGAGGCCGGTGACTATAAAATTGATCGACGGAGCATGTTGTGTTCTGCGCCCTTGCACGGCACATTGCTTCCACCGGAGCATCCCACTGCTGCCCAGACACCCCCTCCCCGTTCGTGCCTCCGTAGAGGAGGGTGGTGGGTGGCCGGTGACTATAAAATTGATAGACGGCGCATGTTGCTTTCTGCGCCCGTGCACGGCACATTGCTTCCACCGGAGCATCCCACTGCCGCCCAGAGCCCCCCTCGCCTCATCCTGCCCGTCTTTTGATATAGAGCCAAGCTTTTGGCTTTTCCTTCCGAGATTCTTGTCTTGCTTGGTTCATCCTGTATCGTCTCACATCTCTTTTTTTTTTTCGTGCAAGCTACCATCCTTTGCACATTCTCATCCTTCCTAATACCACACATCATAAACCATCGACCATCAACATGGCCGACAGCGCCACCCGAGACGTCGAGCACGTCGACCACGACCACGACCACGACCACGACCATGACCCCGTCGAGCTCGAAAAGTCGGCCGCTGAGGCCGTCAAGGCCGCCGGCGGGCTGCGCACGGTGGATGCCGGCCTCGAGGCCGACCAGGTCGTGCTGGCCCTCGACAAGGAGCGCGAGGCGCGCATCCTGCGCAAGATAGACTGGCGCCTTGTACCGCTGCTGTCGTTCCTGTACCTCATCGGCTACGTCGACCGCAGCAACATTGGCAACGCCAAGATCGCCGGCATGGCCGACGACCTCAAGCTACAGGGGCTCATGTACAACACGGCGCTGACGCTCTTCTTTGTGCCCTACGGCCTGTTCGAGGTGCCGAGCAACATTGTTCTCAAACTGATCCGCCCGTCGATCTGGATTTCCGTGCTGCTTTTCAGCTGGGGCCTCGTCATGACGCTCATGGGCATCGTCAAGACCGCCCAGGGTCTCTATGCGGCTCGCTTCTTTTTGGGCTTTGCCGAGGCCGGCTTCTTCCCCGCGTCGACGTTCCTCTTGACCATCTGGTACAAGCGCTATGAGGTGCAGAGCCGCATGGCCGTTTTCTATGCGGCCGCTTCGCTCGCCGGTGCCTTTAGCGGTCTGCTGGCCTTCGGCATCCAGCACATGAAAGGCGTTGCAGGGCTCAACGGCTGGAACTGGATTTTCATCCTAGAAGGCATCATCCCCGTGCTGATGTCCCTTGTCGTCTGGAAGATTTTGCCTGACAGCCCCGAGACGGCAAGCTTCCTGACCAACGAGGAAAAGGAGTTCATCATCAACCGCCTCGCGCTCGAGACTGGCACGGGTCGCGGCCGCGTTACCAATGCCGACCCCATCCGCTGGCACCACGTCGTCGAGGGCTTTTCCGACTGGCGCATCTGGTGTGGTGTCATCTGCTTCTGGGCGTGCACCATTGGCACGTACGGCTTCACGTCCACCGCGCCAACCATTGTTCTGCAATTGGGCTATGAGAGCACCGATGCCCAGCTCATGACCGTGCCCATCTATGTCTTTGCCCTGATTCTGGTGCTGCTCTTTGCCTGGGCCAGCGACCGCATCCAACAGCGCACGCCCTTTATCATGGCTGGCTTCGCCCTCGCCAGTGTCGGCCTCATTGCCGAGCTTGCCATCCCGCACCCGCGCATGACTGGCGTCTCGTACTTCTTTTTGTACCTCATCGCCGGCGGCCTGTTCTCGCCCTTCATGTGCATCGTCTGCCTCATCGGCAACAATCTGGCGCCCAGCAGCAAGCGTGCCGTCGGTATGGCCGTGCTGATCTCTGTTGGCAACCTCGGCGGCATCTGCGGCAGCAACATCTTCTTGGCCAAGCAGGCGCCGCGCTACCAGGCCGGCTACGGCACCTGCCTGGGCATCTGCCTAGCCGGCATCGTGGCTGCGTATGTGCTGCGCATCGCTTATGCGCGCGAGAACCGCCGCCGTGACGCCATTATCGAGAGCCACACCGAGGAGCAGCTGCAGGCCCAGTACACCGAGCAGCAGCTGCTCGACCTGGGCGACCAGAGCGTCTATTTCCGGTACACGCTGTAGCGGGAGGCATGCTAAGAAGTGAAGGGCAAGTGAGTTTTGGGAGGTGGTGCCGATAGTCAAAGAAACGATCGAGAGGCTTTTTGTGGTAGGCTCGGTACAACGTGGGCTGCCTTGGCAACGGCGAATTGATGACGGATCGTGATGGCAAGAAAGAGGCGAGGCCAGCTGCCAAAGAGACAGCGTAAGTGAGACTGCGGTGGAAAGTGACGCTTTTCACAGAGCTCGTCGGTAGAGTTTATTTTAGCTACAGACAATTCCAATTTTGGTGATACAACCGTGGCTCGGTCAAACATATCAGTGATGCTGGAAGGAACGCTCGTCGCTCCTTCCGGTTATTTTGTCCGCTCCTTCTGAAGTGATAACCATGAAAAATGAAGGGAACAAAAAACCAAGGATATATGAAGTTGAAACTCTCGGTTCGGACACAGACCCCGTGACCTATTGATGGCCGACACTGGCCGCTATGATACTCAGTCTCTAGAGATGCCGTTAGAAAGCCGTTGATGACGGACCGTTAATCCATCGACGGGCCTTTTTCTGATCGAGGCCCTGTCTCATTCGTGCTCCCCAAGCCGAGGCACAGACCCGCTTTTGCGTTCAGCTTGCGTGGGGGAAGGAGTGGAAAAAGCGCAGCGTTTGTTGGAGAAAATCCGGGGAAAGCGCGGATCGCGGCCGCTATCGCCTTCCTTCCCTGCAACGACTTGGCAAGCTGTGTACGGAAGGGGCGGAGGATGAAGATGGGGAAGGAGCAAGAAGGAGACGAGATATAACAAAGGAAGGAGCAATGGCTTCATAATGGGAGAATCTCTCAAATGGTTTTAGAAAATCCGAAATCCCCCATTTAAACGTCACCTCCTCAATTGACGCTGTGTCAAGACACGGAATCCATCCCACTCTCATCCCCCCAACAGCCGGCACGGCAGATCGAGAGCGTTCTGCCGTTTGTCCTCGTAATTTCCTCTGTGCGACTGCGAGCCCCCGCAGCCTTTGACTTCTCCGCAGGACTCCCGCTCTGGTGTCGCTTGTCTTCTTCATTTTCATTTTCATTTCAGTTCATTTTCGTTCCTGTCTTTGTCTCTTATTTACTCACCTTCAGCCCTCTCGTCGTCCTATTGTGTCTTTTTCACTCTTTTTCCTTTCCTCCCTTACGGCTTCACTTGAACGCTACCACAGCCCCTACAACCATGACCTCCTCACAGGTCCAGGAGCTGCCGCGGAAGCTCTGGGAGCATCCTGATCCTAAGAGCACGGAGATGTACAAGTTTATGCAGAATGTCAATCGGAAGCATGACTTAAGTCTCAAGGTTCGTACTGCATGCCCTGATTTTTCACTGTCAGCACCCTATTCTGTAACTAACATGTCAGACATTTGCCGAGCTTCACAAATTCTCCGTGCAGCGTCGCTCCGACTTCTGGTCCATGGTATTCGACGATGCCAACCTGATCCACGAGGGCACCTACCGCCGCGTCGTCGACGAGGCCCAGCCCATTGACGCCGTGCCGCGCTGGTTCGACGGCGTGCGCCTCAACTTTGCCGAGAACATGCTTTACACGCGTCCACGGACAACCGGCACCGGTCCCAGCGAGCGCACCACCGTTGGCAAAGAGGACGACCGCATCGCCGTCACGGAGGTGCGCGAGGGCGCCGCCCCAGAGCACACGCGCCATGTGACGTGGGGCGAGCTGCGCCGCCGGGCCGCCCAGTTAGCCACCGCCATGGCGACGCACGCTGGTGTGAAACGCGGCGACCGTGTCGTCGTGGTTGGCGCCAACAGCGTCGAGACCCTTCTCGTGTGGCTGGCCACCTGCTGGCTGGGCGGCCTCTTCAGCAGCAGCTCCACCGACACGGGCGCCCGCGGCATTCTGCAGCGCACCGTGCAGGTCAACCCCAAGCTGCTGTTCATGGACGACGTTGCTGTCTACAATGGCAAGACGACCGATCTGCGCTCCAAGATGGCCGAGGTCGTGCGCGGCCTGC
Organism: Sporothrix dimorphospora; assembly: GCA_021397985.1. Classification (NCBI taxonomy): domain Eukaryota; kingdom Fungi; phylum Ascomycota; class Sordariomycetes; order Ophiostomatales; family Ophiostomataceae; genus Sporothrix; species Sporothrix dimorphospora. The sequence goes on from WOUA01000080.1 coordinate 92,715, forward strand.
GTGCCGACTGCAGCGCCTTTGCCGGTGCCATTGCTATCCCGCGCTTCACAGATCCCCGTGACGTGTCCGACCTGGACGCCACCCGCTGGGTCGACTTTGTCGGCTCGGCCGTGGACCTCCCGCCGCCACCTTTTGCGCGTGTCGACTTTGCCGACCCGTTTCTCATCTGTTTCTCATCGGGCACCACCGGCACGCCCAAGGCGATTGTCCACTCCGTGGGCGGCCTGTTGATCAACTACTACAAGGAGGCCGTCTTGCACGAGGAAATGACCCCCGACTCCGTCACAATGCAGTTTACCACCGTCGGCTGGATCATGTACGTCGCGACCGTCGGCGTGCTGGTCTTTGGCTGCCGGACGGTGCTGTACGACGGCTCACCCTTCCAACCCGACCCGGCTGTCCTCGTCCGTCTGGCTGCCCGTGAGCGTATCACCAAGCTCGGCCTCAGTCCCCGCTGGATGCTCGAGATCGCGCGCCACAACATTGCGCCCCGCGACATTGCCGACCTATCTGCGCTCCGTGTTGTCACGTGCACCGGCATGGTGCTGTCGCAGGAGCTGCAACACTGGTTCTACGACACTGCCTTTGGGCCCAACGTTCACCTGGCCAACATCTCGGGTGGCACCGACATTGCCGGCTGTTTCGGCATCTGCAACCCCCTGACGCCTGTGTATGTTGGTGGTGCGCAGGGCCAGAGCCTGGGTGTCGACGTGCGCCTCTTTGACACGACGTCGGACGCGGAGAGCGTGGGCTCCGAGTATCTCAAGGGCATCCAAGTGCCCAGCGGTGATCCGGGCGAACTCGTGGCCGTGAGCGCCTTCCCCAACATCCCTTGCTTCTTCTGGAGCGACAAGGGCAGCGGCCGCGTCGAGATGGACGCCAAGGGGACCATGATCCTGCGCACCGACCGCGCGGCCGCCCCCGAGGGCTCGCGGTACCACGACGCCTACTTTGGACGCTTCCGGCACGTCTGGGCCCACGGTGACTTCTGTTCGATCCACCCGGTTACGGGCGCTCTGGATTTCCTAGGCCGTGCCGACGGCGTGCTCAACCCGTCCGGCGTCCGCTTCGGGTCCGCCGAGGTCTACGCTGTGCTCGAGCGCCACTTTTCCGACCGCGTAGGAGACTCGCTGTGCGTGGGCCAGCGGCGGCCCGGCCGCGACGGCGACGAGTCGGTCCTCTTGTTCCTGTTGATGCGGCCCGGCCACGCACTGGACGCGGCGTTGGAGGCAGACGTCCGCGGCGCCATTGCGCGCGACCTGTCGAAGCGTCACGTACCCAAGTACATCTTTACGACACCGGCCATCCCGACGACGATCAACATGAAGAAGGTCGAGCTGCCGGTCAAGCGCATCGTGTCGGGCGAGCGCATCACGCCGAGCGGCACGCTGGCCAACCCGGAGAGCCTCGATTATTTTTACTCCTTCGCAGAGATTGAGCAGGTCGTGGCTAAGCTGCCCAAGGCGAAGCTGTAGATATGAGCAGAGCGTTGCACAGTTGAGCGAAATTCCCACCATATACAGTCGATGTAGCTCTGATTTTGGATTCATGAAATAAACTAGATATTATATGTCCTCCTTTTCCTTGACCGCAATGCAATGTGATTATCCCATATTCCTGTGGACGCCGTCTTCGTGTCGTCCTTGTTCGTCGTAAATGCTCTTACAGCCCATGCCCTACCGTAATGACCCAAGTGATGCAACAGTCGCCCGCTCAAACAAAGTCGTTGTGGTATATAAACGCCAACATGCAACCCTCCTTATTCACCACCGCGCTCGTCTCCTAGTCGTGCGCCGCCGCCGCCTCGGCCTGCGGCCACTTCGCTCGCGGCTCGCCGGGCCTCAGTTGCAGCCGCGAGCATCTGTCGCTGCATCTGTGCCGCCATGTACGGATTGCGCGCCAGTCTCTGCTGCCGGATGTTCCGGGCCGCGTCGTTGCCTTCGTTGGCCTCTCCAGCGCCATCACCAGTACCCAGCTCACCACCCTCCATACCCTCCATCAAGCCTGTGGCGGCGCCATCGTCTCCGGCTGCACCTCCTAAACTCTTGCCTTTGCCCTTGCTCTTCCTCTTCTGCTTCAGCCGCGCTGCGCGTGCCGAGGCGGCAGGGCCGCCGTTGACGGCATCGGCCAGTTGCTGTCGTGCCAAGAGCCGCTTTTGGAGGAGGTCGTTCTCGAAACCGGCCACCGTGGCCGGGTCCATGTCGTCATCCACAGCGACATCGAGGCCACTGCCGTTGCCGTGGATCATGTCCATGTCGTGGCCCAGGTTGTTCTCCTGGTCGTCTATGCTGCCACCCATGCCACCGGCACTAGCGCCTACACCGGCAGCCGAGCTGCTGTTGCCGCCTGCTAGCTGCAGCACGTTGCTGCTCAATGACATCTCGTACAGCGCTTTGTTGAGGAGGTCCGTGGCAATGGGATCCTGTGGCCGGATGGCGAGCGCCTCGTGCAGAACGATAGCCGCCTCGTCGGGGCGGTTGCGCTCGAGCAGGATCAGGCCCTTGGCCGAGAAGACAGCGGCGTTCTTGCCGCCCAGTCGCAGCACCTCGTCGAACTGGGCCAGCGCCTCGCGGAACAACCGCATGCGCCGGTAAGCGTGACCGAGGTTGATGCGCGCACTAAGCCATGCCTGCGGGTCACAGTCCATGTCGTCGGCCACCTCGAGCGCCTTGCGGAACAGCGTGGCGGCGTCCTTGGCCCGGTCCTGGTGGTAACACACGACGCCCATCTCGTTGAGCAGCAACGGGTCCTCGCGGCACAGGCTGTAGGCCGTCTTGAGGAACTCTTCAGCCACGGTCATGTTGTTCATGGCGTGGTGCTGCATGCCCAAGAAGACCTGCGGCAGGTGCGTGCCCGTGAAGAGCCGGGCGGCCGTCGAGTAGGCGGAGATGGCCTGGTCGTGCTCGCCCTCGGCGGCAAACGTGTGCGCGAAGCCGATCCACGCCGGGCCATAGTGGGCGTCCATCATGCTGGCCTTGCTGAAGTAGCGGCGCGCCTCGGCAATGCGGTCTGTGGCAAAGTAGTAGACGCCGACAGCCAGCCATGTGCACGGCTCCTCGGGGTGCTGGTCGGCCAGGTCGTGGGCCACGAGGAACAATACGTTCTTCATGCGCAGCTCAAAGAGACACGCTAGGTGCAGCGGGTAGGCGCCAAAGTTGTAGCGGTCCTCTTCGAGCACGGCGCTCGTCAGCGCCAGCGCGTCCTCATAGCGACACTGCGTGTAGGCCAGGTCGGCGCGCGCCAGCAGCAGGTCGGCATTGTTGCCCAGGCGGTAGTGTGATGCGAGCGACTCAGCTGCAGCGGCGAACGTCTCCGGGTTCCGGTATTTGGAGAGCCGTGTGCTATACAGCATCCGGGTGAAATCAGCTGCTTCTTGAACGGCGTCCTCGGCGGGTGTGCCGCCACCCTCGTCGGCCGTGAGGTGGCCTACGGCGATGCTGTCAAAGTTGAGCGACTCGAGAAACTCCCACTCCTCGTCGGGCGCCATGAGCTGGTTCTTGGTGAGCTGCTGGAATGCCTCGAAACACTGAACGTCGATGCGCACGGCATCCTTGTAGCACTCCTTGGCCCGGTCGAAGACGTTCTGCTTAGCGTAGCAGATGCCTCGCAGGTAGCACATACCCGCCTCGTAGCGCCGGTTGGATGCTTCGGCGGCGGCCACAGCCGCTGCTGCTGCTGCAGAGGCTGCTGCTGCCGCTGCCGCCGCCGCAACAGCCGCGGCTTCTGCCTCCATGCTGGCCTCGCGCTCTCTCCGTCGGCTCTCCATTGACGATCCTGCACCACCCCGGTCTCCCTTGTCTATGGCACCACCAATGGACCGGCTGTTAGCGTGGCCCTTTGTTGTTGTTGACGACTTGCTTCCAGCCCCAAATGTTGTTGGTTTCTTTCCGCCGTGGTGTCCCGGAGCGTTGGCTGTGCTGCTTGGCCCTCCTCTTTCGCTGCTGATGGTGTTGTTGCTGCTGTTGCCGCCAGTCTGTGTCTTGTCGCTGCCGCCACCGCCGCCCGCAGCACCCGCTCCGCTCGGAGCTTTCCGCTTGTTCGCCGAGGTCGGGATCAGGTGTGTCGGGTTTCGTTCGCCCAGGACGGCGAGCGCGTCGTCGAAGCGGCTCTGTTTGATGAGGCAGTGGGCGGCAAGGTAGCGGCACGACGCGTTGCGGGCGATGAGGTCGGATTTGGACAGCAGGGCCTGGGCACGTGTGTAGTTTCCCATGGCAAAGTGGACCTGGGCGAGCCAAAAGGCATCCTCGTCGGCGCCGGTGAGGGCGAGCAGCTTGTCGCCGATGAAGATGGCCGAGTCGTACTGGGCCTTGTTGAGCGCGTCCTGGCGCCAGTCGCGCAGGAAGGGCTCCATGTTGGAGGGGGGCGAGGGGCAAGATGCAAGGTTGAGAGGAACGTCGGTGGAGGGTGGGAGAAAGTTGGAATTGGGGATCTGCAGAAGATGTCGTGATGCGGTGGGAGGACGACGTTGTAAGGCGTAGGTGAGGGCGTGGTCAAGTCGGCGTGCCGTTTGACGCTTTGTTGACTTTTGGAGGCCCAGGGCCAATTTTTGGGCAATGACGGCAGGAGGTCCCTGTCGTCAATTGGCAGCAGCGACGCGTCTCCACCAGTGCCTCCATTGCGCCTGCCGTTTCGTTCGCTGGCATTTAGCGCCATTGGACCCCGCTGTTGGCCGGCCGCACCTGCCACTAAACATTATGACCCCTGCCCTGTATTTTACGAACGGGCGCTACAGAGGGAAGGTGCAGTTGTGTGGCATTGTATTAATACACCGTACGACATACTCTGTAATACTACTCCGTGAATGGCATTTAACAATTATATGAGGCCTCACAATAGACATGTACGAACAGATAAGACAGAATGTCGTACGTTCAGCATAATGATGTCTAGAAACGACAAGTTTATAAATATGGCTGCAGAATTGTATGTACCGCCCTGCCCTAAAAATTGAAATCTACCCAACGAACAAGCAAACAGGAACGCCTTGCGCCGCATAAACTATGCAGGGAAGAAGAGGAGAATAGAAATAGTAAAAAGAAAATAGAAAAACATCGCTTTTCAGATCTCCTATGCTTTTACACCGGCTGCTCCGCCCTCGGCCCGGAAGGTGGCCAACCGCCGCCGAATGTCGGCCGCGGTGCGCTGGAAGGGGTTGCGCCGGCGGTCAAAGGCCATGGTGGCCAGGGTGGCGTCGCTGGGGTCGGTCTCGCCGTAGTGGTCGACGAGGGTCTGCAGCCAGGCGCGCTCGGCGTGGCTCTGGTGGCGGACGTGCTTGGGGCCGACGGGCCGGCTGGCGAGCTGCTCGAGGGCGGCGACCACGGGTGTCGCTGCCGTGGAGGGAGATGCCGCCTTCTTCCCCTTCTTCCCCTTTTTCGGCGCATCTTCAATGCCGCCCCACTCCTCGTAGGTCTTGGTGGCAGCCTCGGCCTCTTCGGCCTCCTCCTCGTCCTCCAGGTCGTTCAACAAATCGTTGAGCGGGTTGTGGACGGGGGCGGCGTCGCCGAGGATGCGCACGATGCGGCCGTTGGCGTCGCGCTCGACACGGACTTCGTGGACGCTGCCCTTCGAGGCCGTGGAAGTAGCCGGCGCTTGTCGTTTGTCGCCCAGGATTTCATTCGCCGTCTTGTTGAAGGGGTCGATGTAGTGTTCGATGCGGGCGTCGGTCTTGGACTTAGCGGCGGCGCGCTCCTTGACGGCGTCGGTGCCGAGACGCTCGACACCGCCCGTAGGCACCTTGAGGCGGTTCATGAGGCCGAGGCGGCGGTAGTTCTGCGACAGGGTCTGGTCCTTGTCCCAGTTCTCGGCGATGATGGCGTTGCCCGTGGGGTTGACGGGGCGGCGGCGGTTGTTGGACTGCGTGACGACGGGCCGCGAGGACCGCGCCTTGCGTTTTTGGCGGACAGAACGGCCCATTTTGTGTGTGGTGGAGGGGAAAGGGGAGAGGGAGAGAGTTCGACGGAAAAAATAAATGTGTATAGAGAGAGATTGAAAAGCGTTGTTCGTTGTGAGAACAAAGTTCGCCGTTGTGTCAGTGTCTCGATGTGGTGCAGAAAAAGTATTCGAAAAATTGGCAGACGGCTAACAGAAGGCTGGCTCGTCTCTCTCACAATTTTTTTTGTTATCGCGGAGCTTATCGACACGTGCTGTTATCGATAAGATTGGCAGCTCCACTCCCGCGGTGTTAGTCGAGAGCACCCACTGTCATTTCTGTAATAAGCTGTATTTACTATGCTGTAAATGCGCTGTAATATATGCTCTAAATATAACTCTACCAAATGGCATTCTGTTTTCATCACGTCGTCACCAAGATTCTCTCTTCTGTCTTTATTTCAGCCCAGTCTCTTCTACACCTTGAATTTGCGCGGATCGAATTTGGACACGTCGGCACTCTTGGCCTCGCCGTCCAGCAGCATCTCAGCCATCAGGCACCCCGTTGCAGGGCTGTTCTGGATGCCCCAGCACGTGTGCCCCGAGGCGACCCAGAGGCCGGGCGTCTGCGTGCGGCCGATCAGCGGCGCACGCTCGTCGCCGAAGCGGATGTGGCGGGGTAGGTAGCACGCTTGGGTGGTCTTGACGGGTGCCGCCGCGAGGGCCGGGCTGAAGGTGCTCACGTAGGCAACAAGGTCGGCGCACTGCAGCGCGTCGCATTCCACCAAATCGGCCGTGGCCGGCAGCGGCACGCTCGAGTCGGGTTCGCCGCACGCGTAGACCTCGCCAAAGGGCCGGGCATAGATTTCCGGGTCGACGCGCCCACGGTGGCGGCGGCGCTTCTGGCCGGCCTGGAGGCGGTGCTCGGGCACATAGGTGGACGGCAGGCCGACATCAGTAAAAACGGCGTAGGCCGAGACATCAGCCTCCCAGACGACGCTGTGGGCGCGCAGGCCCTCGATCTTGGTGCGCGGCAGGACGACGCCGGTCCAGGGCCCCGCGGAAACGACGACGTCGGTGATGTTGGCGAGTGTCTGTGTTGTGTTGGAGGTACGGTCGAGGTACTCGACGGTGTGGATGGCGGTCGCTTCGTCCTCGCCCGTCGACTCAATTTTTGTCACCTGGCCATTGAGGCGGATGTCGACGCCGCGCTCGGCGGCCAGCGCGGCCATGGACGTGGTAAAGTGGAAGGGGTGGACCTGGGCGGTGTCGTAGGCGCCCGGCACGCCCATCTGGTCGTAGGACTGGACGACGGCCGGGTCGATCCAGTCGAGGTCGGGCGGGAGCACGGATGGCGACAGAAGGCTGGCCGCGTGCTCGTCCTGTTTTGGCAGCTTCTCCCAGTCTTTTTGCGTCTCTGCAGGTGTATCGACAGCAGCCTCTGCCGCTATTGGGGGTTTTATATCGGCCGTCTCGTTCTTTTCAGCATCCCCCTTTGCGTTGGCCGCCTCCACCTCGGCTGCTCGCCGGTCTAGGTCGGCCTGGCCCACCTCTGCCTGGATGTGCCCGCAGCCGACCCGCCGGTAGCCCCAGCGCGTGGCACCGCCGTGTTCGTCGGCCAGCTCGCGGTGCAGCCGGTAGGACAGTGGGACGAGCTCCTCCGGGTAGGCCCAGAGCCCCAGCAGGCCGCCAGCCTTGCCCGAGGCCCCGGCGGCAATGGTGGCGGTGGCCTCGAGCAGGGTGATGCGGTGCAGGGACTGGTCGTAGCGCGGGTGTCGGGTCAAAAAGTAGGCCGTGGTGGCACCAATGACGCCGCCGCCAACGATGACAATGTGTCGCCGCCGCCGCGTGCTCTGCGGCGGGCCGCCTGCAGGGGTGTCGGCCATGTTCTGTGATGGACGGACCAACGACGTCCTCGTCAACGACGTGCAAGGCCCGGCGGCCTAGCCCACTCGAGGGATGCGACTTGATTACAGCGCAGACGGCGAAAAGAAGGAAAGCGTCGAAAAATAGGGCCAAGGCTGCCGGAGGACTCGTGTCCGGCTGGTCGGGTCTATCAGGGTCGCTTTGGGTCGTCTTGGTGTTGGTGGTTGGGCTGGCGCAGAAGAGTCCGATTAACAAATTGTCGGCAGGACGTCAGCGGTAGTGGAGAGTGGGGTCGTTCAGAAGGAGTGCCGGCGGGCAGGAAGGCAGGCAGGCGGGGATGTGATCCTGAGCTTACGGAGTATTCTGAGCTTATTCTGAGCTTAGAACGACCAGAAGGCGCGGACGGCAGGGAAGGCGCGAAGGAGAGCGAACCGTACACTTTGATTTGACAGAGATTTGACGGTGATCTGCTACTGATTTACGAAGTAAGGGTCTGATTTGGCACGCCATGGCACTTTGCAACTTTGATTTGGCATGCGCATGGCGCCTGCTAGGCTGAACAGGGCTGGCGCCTGTCGAGCCTGAAAATGGATTCCACGAGGCACGGTTACGGTGCGATTCCAGCGCAGTGGTTCCCTTGAAAGGCAACAGGCCAGAGGCAACGGGGCGGCACTGGAATCAGGCGATGGAGTCTTGGCGGGGCTGGCCAGGTAGGTACCTACTCATTCAAGTCTTGTCTTTTATACGTCTTGTTGTCTTGTTGTCTTGTTGTCTTGTTGTCTTGTTGTCTTGTTGTCTTGTTGTCTCGTTGTCTCGTTGCCTCGTTGTCTTGCATCCTGAGTGATACACTCTCTGTGTCCTTTGTCTTGTGCCATCTCTTACTGTACGGCTGAACGTGGCACTGCCTCGACACGCGCGATCTATCTTTCAACGTATTTGTTGGAAGGAGCGACAGGACAGCGTCGGCACAATGTGGAAGGAAGAGAAAACTCGGCACGGAGGAATTCATATTTTCGTCGTACGTCGTAGACGTGTGCCCTCGGGGAAGGCGCGATGAACGGAAAGTGTCGTGCGGACGAGATCGCACAAACTCGCACAAACTCGCATTCGGCGAAGGTGTGGAAAAGGTTAGAATAAAATAAAAATAAGAAGATAGACGGAGCGCGAAGAGTAACATCCCTCGGCTTGATTCTATTGCTGCGTCCCCGGCCCACCGTGCGTGGCCTTGCGGCCTCCGGAGCAATTCAGCGACCCGCAGTGTTTTTCTTTGGATTTGTCGGAGGGCTTGAGGGCCTGGGCCAGTGAGCCAAGACATGCCGCGGCTTGTCCAGCGCTGGTCAGTGCAGCCCTGGGCACGATTCCAAATACTAGGAGGTGGATCCTTCCGAGCTTCAGCGCACCCCAAGAGAAAGTCCAGGGCCGGGCCAATCGCTGCTTCCTTGCGCTGGGATCACGTCACTGGCGTTCGGAAGCCCGCCACTTCCGGTCCTAGCTCCTGGTGGGAGGGGCAGCAACGAAAGCGAAAGAGGGGAGCTCTGTCGCACGGCGTGCCTGTGAGCAGAATGTTTTTTTTTTTTTTCATCTTCACTGAATGTGTTGCGTGCTGTGATATCGCATTCTGTTTGGCGAGCTGTAAAATACCTGCCGTTAATGTCGAAGAACAGCGCTACCTAATTACAGACTGTTGGCCGTTGGGACAGGGGAAAGGGGAAAGTACAAAGACCACAGGCATATCTAGTCAGGATTACAAACAAGCTCCATCGCCACTTCCCAAACTCGGCATGGAGGCGATGAAACACACATGGTTCGCACGGCAGGAAGGAGCGACAGAGAAGAGGGACAGAACGTGGGAGAAGACAGCCAGGGAAGGACTCGAGAGGATACAGGATACCCGCAATGGCATGGCGCTATTTTTATTATCTGGAAGAGAGGGGGGCTCGAGGGGAACAGGGCGCAAAAAAAGAGCTTCGTCCGATTCGTTTGCCTCCCCTTTTCTTGTCGTCCATTCACTTGGTGCGAACTAGGCTCCAAACTGGACATGGCTAGCTGGGGTGTTTTAGGGAGGCAGGGAGGGTGGATGGGTGGGATGGTCGCTCGGTCGCAACTGCCTTGTCCGTGGTCCGTTCTTCTGAAGCGTAAAACGAACAAGAAAGGAAAGCGTGCAAAAGAAAAAAGGGAAAGAGCAACGGGTCATAATTCCAGAGCACCATCGCCAAGATTACTAAGTGGCGGAAACGGGGCCGAACGGGGCCGTCATGGGCAGATGTCGGAAAAGTGTAAAAGGAAGCCCTTGCCCGCCATCATGTCGCAACCTTTTGTTTGACCTCTCAATTCACAACAAGCAAGCACAACTCCTGCACTCTACAAAACACTGAACCTTTTGACGACTCTTTTCGTTTCCACGAACAACCACCACACATATCCACAATGGCTGGCAAGACGCTCTACGATTTCAAGCCGCTCGACAGTACGTCATCCTTCCTCTCTACGGATTACCGTCCTTTCTTTTCTCCTCACTTCGTTTCGTTTCGCGCCCGCATGCTAACCCACGTGTACAGAGGCCGGCAACGAGCTCGACCTCGGCAAGTTCCAGGGCAAGGTCGTCCTCATCGTCAACACCGCCTCCAAGTGCGGCTTCACGCCCCAGTACGCCGGCCTCGAGAAGCTCTACAAGGATCTCCGCACCACCTACGGCGACGACTTTGAGATCCTGGGCTTCCCCTGCAACCAGTTCGGCGCCCAGGAGCCGGGTTCCAACGACGACATCCAGAGCTTCTGCCAGATCAACTACGGCGTATCGTTCCCCATCCTCAGCAAGATCGACGTCAACGGCGACAGCGCCGCGCCCCTCTACCAGTGGCTCAAGGAGTCCAAGTCGGGTCTGCTGGGCCTCAAGCGCATCAAGTGGAACTTTGAGAAGTTCTTGATTGGCCGCAACGGCGCCGTCGTCGAGCGCTGGGCCAGCACGGCTAAGCCCGAGTCGCTGGAGAAGACGATCGTGGAGGCCCTGGGCAAGAAGCCCGCGGCTGCCCCGACCAAGACGGAGGAGCCCGCGGCGGCCCCGGCCGCCACGGCGACGGCATGACTTCCCGGAGAGGGCAACGGCGGTGATGCTGTTGACAACAAGGGCAAGCTGTGAGAGGCAGAAATGGGAACGGCGGGATGTTATGGGAGCCTCGGTGTCGTGAGGGTGTTGGTTGTCCCCGAGGAGGCCAGAAGAATGATACCAATTCTGCTTTATTTTCTTATATCTGCACGGTTGTGCGGCGGTGGTGTCGAGAGAGCAATGGTGGCTGTACGCTAGTTAGCAAGATTGCGCTCTCCCGACCCATTGTTCGCTTGTTTACACCATTGCTTCCATTTTTTCACATATAGAGGAATACATACCAAGACTGTTTACTTTTATTTTCACTGTGTCTCTCTCAGGTCACTTATTTCATACGTTGACGCACCTTGGATTGGGCTCGCTTTGGCGTAATTCACCGTCCGTGAAGCCCCGGCGGAACAGGACAGATGGAGGTCCCGGTCCGACGGGTCATCCAAGGCCCCGCATCTCGTGAATGCCCTCAGCCACGAAGATGGAGCTGGGAATCCATGGAAGGAGCTTGTCAGTAAGTGACAAGAGGCAGAGGTCGTCTTAGTATTGAGCTGTCAACTCATAATACAAAGATCCGGCCATTTCACGATGCTCATCAGCCTCGTCCCGAAGCGCAGCATATTATGTGACGATGGACGACAACTGACCGTGGATATCATATTGCGTTTCTTTTTTTGTCGTGATAACATTGTCTGCCCACACCTTTCCCTTGACAATTCAAAAATAGAAACAGCCTGTTTGGCAGCCGTGTAAAGGGTGTGTGGCGATTGGAGGAGCATGGGCAGTCGAAAGCCCCATCATGCGGCGGACGTGAGGTCCTTTTTGAGAGAAATTTTATATTCTTTCTGTAGACTTTTTCTGTTGTTTGCTTCCTTTTCTCTTCTTTCTCTTCTTTCTCTTCTTTCTCTTCTTTCTCTTCTTTCTCTCATCCCCTCGTAGATTCTATTTTTAATTTTTCTTCGTCATACATCCCTGTCTTATCATGTGTAAATGTGTCCTTTGGTTATGTCTAATTCATGTTATGAATGCATCTTTTCACGAGTACGCGTCCTTACACTGTCGTCATCGTACCCAACGAGCCACTTCTTGCGTTTCTCTTCACCTTGTTTGTTTCTTGATTCTAATTTTGGAACATGCCGTCGGTCTGCGGCGCTGCTTTCGTTCTGTCCCCTGCTTTCCTGGTTGCAGGACTTTTCTATCCCTTGGGAGCCTCAGGGTCGTCGTGAATGCGGCAGGCAGGAATTAATAAGAGAGAACCAATAGAGAGAGGGACCACTTTCATCCCGTCTTGGCTCCGAATACTGCTCTCTACATTTCTCTTTCCTTTCCCTTTACCTTTCCTTCTCGCGCGCGGGCTCCTACCCTGCTACGCCACAACCAAACTGCCAGCGACCACCACTTTAGATGCAGGTTTACGTCCTTTGCGACCCTATCGCGCATCCAAATACTCGGGAAGAAGATTGAAAAGCACATAAGCCTACGCAGTGTGAGTAATGGCCTACCGCACTTGACCGTACTTTCTTACGTCTGTTTCGCCCTGTTCGGCCTGCAAGCCATCGGCCTATCCAGATACTGATAAGTCGTGGTAACGATATGGAAATCGATGACATAAATCCGACAAGGATGATGGTTTTGGACAGTTTGTGGGGGAAGTGCGAAACCCGCAAAGTCACAATATGGGGTAAACAAGAAGGAAGACAGGCGGGAGCAGATTGTGTGTCCGGCACGGGGCGGCATCGGTCTACAAACAACAATCAGAATAGAGGCAGAATGGGGGTCACGAGAGAAAGAGAAGAAAGGTGTGAGTAGGCGACTAGGTCACATGAATAAAATAGAGGAAAGAAGAAATACGCGATGCAACAGATTTGTCAACCAACAGCCTCTTCAAAGTCAACCACTCTCGGTTGACCATCCGGATAGTACTTGTGTGGGGGTGATGAAATTTGCGGGTTGGTTAGGTATAAATAGAGAAAATAAAATAATAACAAATGGTTTTTTTCTTCAAAAAAAGAGTTAAAGGCACAAAATAAAGAGGAGCGAGAGTCACGGCCTTGATTTCGTCTCTTTGCCCTCTTATCCCATTTCCTGCCCTTTCATTCTTATCCCCCCCAATACCATACTTCCATTATGACGAAACGCGGCGCATTAACAGTAGATGAAGTGCCCTCCTCTACCAGTGTCCGCTGTTTTCGTTTTCTTGTTTAATTTTTTGTCGTCTTCCCGGCGTGTTCAACACGCCCCCTCCACTACAGGCAGAAATAAAGGAAGAGAAGTCATAAATTAAAAAAAGAACCAAATGGGCAAAAAATGCCCCGAGACCAACAGCATGGCCAAGGGTCGTATAATTCTGTCCACGTATACACACCATCAGATGAGTGAGAAACAATTAAAAAGACAAGCATCAAGCGAGCGAACGAAGGAAACAAAGGGCTCGACCAGGAGTGTGGGATTTAATATAGCCGGCGAAGACGAAGAGAAGGAGGAAGCCAGGGAGACAAAAGGAAAGAGGCATGCGACGCTGGTCACGCTTCAAATGAAGTCTCCTGTCTTCTGTTTTTCTGACCTTTATCTCTCGTTTATATTAATGTATCTCTCCAGCGGTCTCTCTCCCCTCTATCCATCGCACCTCATTCGTCTGTTGTTGTCAGCTTCCAACCACTCATATCCACAGGCAGTATTTGCTTGTTGTGAAATTGTGTGTGTTGTGTGTGTTGTGTGTGTTATGTGTGTGTGTTGTGTGTGTTGTATGTCTGTTGCGTGTCTGTTGGTTTTGCAGGCTGTTGTTTTTGTTTTGATATCTTGCTCATCACATCGATACCCACCTTCCCTTTCTCTTTTCCTCACGTTCACCTTTTTTTCTCTGCATTCAGATGTGACCAAAATATTGTCGTGTTGCATTAGCTTCTTCCTGCTATCCCTCGTTTTTGCTTTCTTCATAGCATGATATCGTTGTTTTCTTTGATTTGTGTCCCTATTTGGGGGTCGTTCAACCTTTCGTGATGCACTTGGACCATTGCCTCGCAGGTCCATGGTCCTTGCATATGATATCTTTGCCATACAGCTCAATATAAACATGGAACAGGTGGTCAACCATAGTCGATAAGAGTCACTCTTGTACTATCTTTCCCCTTTTCGCCGACGCGGGCTCCGATACAGCAACGGAAATGATATCATTGTGCGTCGGGCAGGCGCGCACGAAGACGTTTTTTATATTAAAGTGTCTTTCTTTTCTTCCTCTTTGACTTAATCAAATATCTGTTTGACGTCCAACCAGGATCCCTCGTCTTCAACCAACATCCTCGTTGTACGAGATATGGCGCATGAAGTCCCCTTTTGTACACTTTGATGCCTCCCTTCCTGATCATATCGTGACCGCCTTCTCTCGGCCTCTTCTGTAGCCTGTAGTCCGATAATACAAACAGTCGCTGCACGGTCCGTGTGACGAGATTGGCTAAGCTGTCGTGTTGCCATCGTGATGTTGTCGTATGCACCCACTGCTCGTGATCCGAGCTCTCTCGGAGATGATATGGATGTATATGGTCCATCTTCATCTCAGCACAGGGCCAAAGATGGCGAGTGAAGCTGGCGTCATTGCTCAGCCACCCCTTGTCTGCCCTTCCCCTCGACGTTCCTTTCTCTTTTCCGCCCTTCTTGCGCCTCCAGCACTTGTCGGGCGATATTGAAGGATTAGTTGCCCTATAGGATCGTCAACTTTGATGGCCCTGCCTCACCAGGAAAGACTTTCTTTCCTGTATCTGTCTCTCGACATCCCGTCATCCTCCACATTTGTTTTTCTTTATTAAGCTTTCATCCTTCTCCTTTTCCTTCCCTCCGACACCGCTAGATGGGACGGGAAGACGCGAATCCGTAGGGCTTTCCCAGGTGCTCGGACAGCAGAAGAGACTGTTGCCAAGAATGAAAAGGGCACCAAGGGCAGTGCAATAGATTGTTGTTCCTCTGTATTTGCTTGCCGTTTTGACATCTTCGTAGGAAAAAAGACGGGACGCGGTCCAAGCCCTCAAAATCCTCCTTCGGTCAAAAGCAAAATAGATTGATATGCGAGGGCGTCATATGAGTCGATATGCAATCGACGGAAAAAGGAGGCGTAACCAGGAAATGAGTCAAGGCGTCACTTGGTAACAAAACGTCCGGTCAGGTACTGTTAGAGTGAAATGGTCAGCAATATAGAAAAAGAGATGGTATGACGACAGAGATGCCAAAGGGGTGAAGAAACGAGGAGAAAGAAAGACGCTCGGCACGGGAAACGGGACAAGACGTGCCCTGTTCGTCGCTTCGCTTCGCCTCGTCTTGCCTCGTCCCTTTCTCTCTCCTCATTTAGCCTCTCCTTTGTCCTTTTCCTTTTTCTTTTCTCGGCTTCCCGCCCTTGCCGTCCTTTTTCACCTTGCCGTCTCTCGTTTCTCTTTCATTTATTTTGCCTTCATCTATTTTTCTTCCCGAAAATGTCACCGCCGACCGTCGGCGAGGCCCTTCTTTCTTCTTTCTTCTGCCATCTGCCCTGTGACCAGGACCGTGGGATTTTCGTCTGTTTCTGTGCGGGTGCTTTTTTTGTTGACAGAGGTACACCGATGGTGAGGCAGGACGAGGGACGGCAATCTATTTTCGCAGCAGGTTCCGTTTTTGTCGGCCATTTCTCACGCTTTCTCTCCGGTCCCTGCCCGGTCCCTCGTGTCTGGGGTAAACGAGCCGAACCAGGGGACGGGAAGGACAGATGGGGCCAGAGCAAGAGAGTATGGGGAGACGGTGAAGGAAACGACGAAGACGTGAGCGTAGGGTCGTCGACGGTCTCGAGTATTTTTCTTCCTGTGCTGGTCAGCGTACTCCAAAAGAAGGATAACGAGTGCATCATGACAGATGGAATGAAGAAGACAAAGAACGGAAAGCGTCATGGCTGTGCCGCAGATTAGATACTCTTCACCGTCTCCATCTCTCTTGCCATCCTCATCTTCCTCCTTTTGATTGTTTATCCACTGGCGACGATGGATGGGGTCCATTGGAAACAAACACGGGGGTTGTATTCCCTTAAGGACGGCCGTCCGCTTCCAATCTTTCCTACTTTGAAAAAGAGCTGTCCGCCCCGGAAAGGACAGTTGAAAATACTATGCCGAGTCCCGGTACGATACAATTCCACGCACCTGGGTGACTTGTGAGTAGCTAAGGGATGTTAATAGGAAAGGAAAGAGCATCGGAAGAATCAGAAATATCAAATGAATCAGATATAAAGACAATAAATTCATGGCGACCGCAGGTCGGCCACTCATCAACGGTCGTCCTCAACCACCCACTCTCGACCATACCAACAGAACGATTTGCGTCGAACAATCAAACCCGGGGCACGAAGAATACCACATACTTGTAGTAGACACAAGTTTCCTTCTTGGATGGGACCATCACCCCAGTACGACCGACGTACGTCGTACATCCTGCAGCCCTCTGGCATGCCCCTGTCCAAAAGCAACCTTTAACGTTGCGGTCCCCTTTTGCAGTCGTACAGTCGAGGAGCACATGTACGCAAATGTGACGAGACAGCATGCAAGTTGAGATAGAGGGACGATACGATGGGATGTACAACGTACCCCAGACGTTGTCGATCGACTCCCATCCTCGGATTCCCGACATAAAGTCGTATCAACAGCAACAAGGCATGATTGGGGCCGACTGCTGCCTTGTGGGAGAGACTGTTAGATGGAGATGGAGCCGCAACCCTGAGCGGCACCCTTCCGCGCGACCATTCGGGATGTGGACACAGGCGGCTACAAGCACTCCCGGGTACATGGACTCTGGCCAAGTATCGTCAGTCTCGTCATGATGGATCACTCAGCCTTCTTTGATCTTCAGCCCGTTTCAGCCCGGTCGCCTTATTCAGTGTCCTTTTCTCTTTTTCCCATTTCCCCTTTACCGAGGAACACACGGGACAAGAGGACCGTTAGGGTATCATATCGCCTTATGGAGTCGCATCGCGATAGTTGTCTTGGGTGGAGTTTCAAAGGATGGCGCCACGACCACAGGCGCAGGACGGTGGGCGGTCTTTTGGGTCTAGGCCAGCAAAGGCAACTGACAATGGTTTGGGAGTGGATTATATATGTACATATATATTGTGGGCGAGGGCGTGCAAAATCAAAGTTTGTCTGTGCAGGTATGCCTCGTGCAAGTGTGAAGTATCGATGTATTTTGATTTTATTTTCCGTACTTGTACTATTTGTTTGTATTGTCCATGTGACAATCTTGCGTGTGAGAGATAACAGATGAGGTAAATAAAGGGATAATAAATCAAAACGAGACAGATTCAAAGAAAGACACAGCACAGCAATCTCGAGAACAGGGTTGCAGTGCCAGGTCCATCGCCCATCGCCCATAGTCTCCATCCAAGATCGTGAATAGAGACAGACCATTCCTTTCTTGTTCATAAAGAGTACGTCGTAGTCCAGCGAAAGGGGTCAAACTCCACCTGGTTGTACTCGCAGGTACTCCATCCCTCGATTGTCGTCTCCATGGTCGTCTGCCTCGCGTTGAATCTGCTCGTTCGTGACCGGGGGTGGGAAAAGGGGGCACAGCACAGCCCTTTGCCATCAAAATCATCAGCCACAAAAAGGATCAAATGAACCGGTAATGGCAGGATGGCCCTCTTCACGTTTATTCGTCGACGTCGTCTACAAACTTTATTTCGATTGTCATCGACCATCCTGGGTCGTCCTCGGCTGTCCATTCGACATCCTTTTCTTTTGTCGAAAGGAAGGCTGGGCAGCATCCGACACCCCATCTGTTCCAGGTTCTGGCCAGGTTCTGGGTCGCTCTGGGCTTGCTCTCCCAGGTTGTCCACGCCCCTATCTCGTGTGGATTCAAGAACACGGTTAAAACGTGTGACCAGGACAGTGTGAGGCAAAACCGCCACTCTAGCAGCCCATTCTCCCTCCACTCTCGAACAGACTCGACAAAAGACAACACAAAACAAAACACCACGCCCCCTCTCCTCTCACTCTCCTATTACATGTGAAGAGAGAACGGGCGGGTGGTGGCGGGGTAAAATGGGACAGAGAGACAGGGACACGGGAATCAAGGAAATCAGAATGTAAAAGGAGAGGGGAAAGAAGCAAGACTCCAGGACATATGGGCAGGCGTATGGGTGTACGCAAGGCGAAATTGCTTAGGGGTGCAGTGGACAGTGGGCGTGCAATACTATCGCAGAGCCGCTACAAGGACTGTAAGATATGACGATTGTGAGGTCGACCTGGCGTCTGTCTGGCGTCTTTTTTCCCTTTGTTTTATTTCGTTGCCTTTATTTCCCCTTACTTCCCCTCTTTCCAGGTTCACGCTTCGGGTTGTTCGCTGGCCCGGTGGCCGTGTTTTGCAGGCAGTTTAGACGGTCTGGTCCTGCTCGTATAGCGATTGCACCGGTGTATTAACTACTCCGACTGCTCTTGACCTTATTGTCTTATTATTTACACCAGCTCGCTTGACACTTGGTGTTTTGTCCATTGACAGTTTTCTCGGCTTCGGTTTCGTTTTATGTATATTTATATTTATATTTCACGACGGAACCCCCTTGATAGGATGTCACTGGGCGGGGATAAGTAAGATCCTTAACTCTTTACGGAACACCAGTATCTTACTTGTACGAGTGCTTCAACGCAGAGCAACACTGAACCAAAATACGCCGCACTGACAAAATAAAGGTGCACGCCGTTGCATTGGAGAAAGCGAAGAAAACATAGGGGGCACGGAGAAGAGCACAAAAATAGCAGCACAAAATAAAGAGCACGCAAAAGACTGGAAAGACTCGAAACGGAGATTGAGGACAGGAGAGAAGAGGAGACGAGGTCTAGATTGCCCTTTCCATTGGCGGATTTGTTTGCATGGAAGGCAAGGGGGGGGGGGAAGCAACGGATCCCGGGGAGGGTCTCGGAGGGGTCTTGTTCTGGGAGAGAAATGGGTTGTTCGGATTGTCCAAGAGGGGAGCCCGGCCGGGGACCAAAACAAAGGCGGCCAGTGAACGGCGGCAGGTCGAACCGTTGGATCAGAACCACAGAACAGAAAAGGACGAGTGAACCGACAGGGGGTCGTTTTTAGCGGTCGACAGTGGCTCGTTGCTAGCGGGCGCAAAAAGAAAGAGTGGAAGAAAAGAAAAAGAAAAAAAGAACGAGTTAAGAAAGACACTAAAATAAACCATTTAAAATAAATCAAAATTTAAATATAAAACTCACTCGTCCACAGTAGTACGAGTTCAAAAAAAAAAAAAAGGGTCGGTGGAGCTCATTGTAACGTTTCATGCAACAAAAAGGTTCTTTTTTTTTTGTGTGCGCGCTGCATGTGTTTTTTTTTTGTCCAGTGTTTGTCGGTCTCGCTCTTGGGTTGCAGGTACATGCGAAATGTATGCAGAATGCAGTTCCTCAGAAGTCGAATTGTCTTTCCAATGATCCTTTCCGTCTGATCGTTTGTGGTTTGATTCTCTTTATCTTTATCGTATCTCTCTTTTCCCATCTGTTGTGTCAAGACAAAGATAAAGCTCAGAATACTGCTATCGCTTTGCCATTCGATCGAATGCCCCTCCATGCCAGCAACACGGCAGGGCCCGGTCGATGCGATAGAAGGTCGTTGATAGGAAGATCGAGGCAAGGGACTTGAGAGGACAACGCGTCGAAAATAAACGACAAAAGTACAGCCGCGAATTACCGAACGCTGGCAGTTGGAGACAAAGAGGGGAAGAGCAAAGGAGATAGAAGAAAATAATAAAATGCAGCAAAATGCAGCAATCAAGCTCTACAAGTACTGCACCGCTATTTTCTCGGTGTTCTCGGTGCCCTCGGGGCAGGATGCCCTAAAAGAGCGCCATGAACTCCAGAAAGACTTCACGAGACGAGCATAGTACGACATCAGTACGTAACAAAAAGTTTGTTTGTTCACGTTGGTTGTACGTCGTGCTTTCTGTCACGGGTAGGCTTGTCGCCGACCTAGACTGGTGTAAGTGGCGTTGCGGCTGTTGCGACCGCCTGAACTTACTAAATGCTAGGGACAATTACTAGGGAGCGAAGGGAGCCTCGGGGAGGAGAGAAAAGGACCGAAACAAAACGGAGCCGGTGAGGGGGAATCAAAGGAGGAGAAGGCCATGGTGAATAGGGGTGTGAGAGGAGGGGACAGAAGAGCAACAGCCTTCTCTTTCTGTTGATCCCATTCATTCTCTACTTGTTTTATTCTTCCTATTCTTTTATTTTGTGACAATTGATACGAGTGACCACAAGTGTCTCAGAGAGAGAGAGATGATAACAAAAGTGACCAAAACACAACCCGCGCACGACTCGTATCCAGTGACATCAACAGCCATGCACTTTATCTCCATGTTGCACGTCGCACATCGCACATCACACTTCACCCACCACACGTGTGTTGTTATCTCTTCTCGTGATCTAGAAGCTGTAAATTCTCCGTGATAAGATACGTGAATGTGGTCAAACACCTGTAAAAAAGGCACTGCAAGGCATCGCACGGCCATGACAAAAGCCCGGCTTGCTTCGGGTGTCGTAAGATACGCGCGCGTCTTCGCAGGGACGGGTCTGTCACAAGTCGCAAATCAGAAGAGACAAAGACAAGAACAATGGGAGGGGCTAGAAGCAATGGAAAACGGAAAAGAAAGACCTAAAGAGGAGAAATACGCCAACGAGACCACCAGAACGACAGAGGAGAAAAAAAAAAAAAAAAAAAAAAAAGAACCAAACACTGGCCTTGTTTTGATGCCAAAACATAGCGGACGAGCAAGTGTAAATATGGTCTGCCCCTCGAAAGGCAAGGTACAAGCAGGTACGGCGAGCTTTAGCGGACATCGAGAAAACAGGCACACCCCCGGAGAGCTCGCTTGTTGCAGCGGGAGGCTCGCCCCCCGTTGGCGCCAACGCAGAACGGGCAGCACCAACACCAGCCAAGGCCAGGCCCTGCCGCCGGTGTGCTGCCAATGCTGCCAATGCTGCCAAGCACGGAGAAAAAAGTGGCAACAGAGGAACCAGAACCAGAAGAGCAAGGACAAGTTCCATGCTGAAAAGGAGAAAAACAGCACCCGAAAAGGAAGAGGACGAGTGTCTGTCGTGCCCGTCGTGCCCTGTAATCTATGCCCTAATCTGCTTAATCTTTCTCGTCGATTTCGATCTCTTGGTATCCTACAGGGTGTGCATCGAGAAGGCAGAGAGAGAAGCCCAGCGACTATTAAACGTCGTTCAGGAGAGGAGAGGGGTGGACTCGGTGGACAGGGGCCGGCCTGATTGTCCGCGTCGTCGATCGTTTTCGCTTGTTTTTGTGGGCGCTGTACGGAGTACGGAGTCGACGTTCTCGATTCGAGACTTCGAGACCTCCTTGACCTTGGAGACGCTCTACGGAGTACGGCTGGTGGTTCTTTACACAGTATACTCTGCTCTCCTCTTTTGTGGTCCCCTTTGCTCGTCTTGCTCCTCTTTGCTTTCGTGCCTTCCGGAGCCAGCTTCCTATACGTCGCCGTGAAGATGCCCTAACGCGACGCGATAGCATGGGCGATATGGTAAATTTGGAGAAAGACGGTGTAAGATGCTAACGACGGCGTCGAGGGCGTGCAGTCGCACTATCGTCGGAACCTCCATCCTCGATCGCGGAGCGTCGCCGCACAACAGCATAGTGACAAGAAAAAAGAGGAGTCGAGAGGGGAAATGGGAGAGGAGGTGAGAAAAAAAAGGAGGCAAAAAGGCAGGAATCAGGAGAGTGTGACGTACATGGACAACCATGGGAAAGGCCAATCTTCCTTCCGCCCCTCCTCACTCCTCTGCACTCCTCTGTACTCCTCTTCAACTCCTTCGTGCTTCTTTGCACCGAGCGCGCCTGCCGACGGGAAAAGGAGGTATCTCCGCCTGTCTCTTGTTGCACGACGTACGGGGCTGTTGGGTTGGGTGTTGGGTTGGGTGTTCTTATTTTTCGAATGTTTCCATTCTTTGAGATTTACCATGCATACTTTGTACTTCCCGTGCCGATGCATTCGGGCGACGGATGACGGACGGTTGATGCCATCGCATTGCGCCTTTTGGCAGCCCCGTCTTTTTATTGTCGTGACTCGTATTCAGCGATGTACGAAGTACGTCGTACTCCGAGAAGCATTCGATATGTATTTGTGTTCATTATGACGGCGGCCCTCACTGTGCACGTTGGTTGCCCTTGCGTGGGGTGAAGAGACAATGGGATACGTCGTACTCCGTCACCCGTGGAAGAACAGGGGACAGACATCAGACATCAGACACACTGCCCCCCCACTCACGCATATCTTGCGTCAACAGACTGGGCTGGCCTGGTCTGAGCCCTGTCGGACTCGATTGTGTCTGTGCCCCCCAAAAAAAAGAAAATGTTTCCACATTGTGTGGCGTGTTGAAAAAGCATGTTAGCATGTTAGCACTCGCAGAAAGAATTAACGTAAACGAGGTAAACGAGCTAAACGGGGTAAATGATAGTGTATCGTGTATATATGTAGTTCGTATCCTACTGACTCGCCTCGTGCCTTTCCGACTCCTCGAATTTGCTGGTTCGCTGTCGTTGGCTGAGGCTCTTGGGCTCTCTCCACTGTGTTTTTCCATTTGCTCCAGCAAACAATTTGGAGCCCCTTGTCTGGAGAGAACAGAGTGGGCGGGTGAGGGAACGACGGGACGACAGGAGAAGAGGAGGCAAAAGAAAAGCGAAGGATTGACAGAAAACAACAGCCCAAAACACAGGATCAACAGGTATCTCTCTGTAACTGTAAACCTGGTTTTTCTGGCTTTGTCTTCCGGGCCTGGGTCTGCTATTCGATCCTCAGAGCACTCTGAGTCTCTGGTCTGGCCCTCTGGATGGCTGGCCGGCCCTGTCCATCATCACCACAGCTCCAGTCTTTTTTTTCTCCCTTCGATACACCCCTCCCCTTGCCACCCCCCTGTCATGTCCAATCCAGCCAATGGGACGATACGCGCAAAGGGCACCAGAGAACACACAAAAAAGACCACCCTTGTCTTGCGACAGGTCTCCCCACCCTCCAATTCGAAGCAAGAAACACACAGCACACACAGCTCACACAGCACACGCACAACTTCCCCTTCCCTCCTTGCCTGCACTCGTTGACTTCTTCGAGATGCCAAAATCGTTGTCGTTGTTGCCTCCCGAGCCTCCCCTCTGCCCCACGGCTTCATCGCAAGACGTGTTGGTGATTTCGCAACGGGGCTGCGAAGCAGCCCATCCAGACTCCGGTGTGCTCGGTATGAAATTGTGGAGTGATGTGAAAAAGAAGAGGAGACAAAAAAAGAAGAGGGGACAACGGCGACCAATGGGTCTGGTTCTGGCCTCTTTGCCCCTCCGTTCTTCTCGATCACAATTTTTTTCTCCCACTACCTTCCGTCGTATCTCTCAATGTACAATATTCCACTTTGAAAAAGATGAAAAAGGCAAAAAGGCCGTATCCGTCGGAGTCGGCCGGCAGTTGTTTTTGTCACCTCTTATCCTATATTTTTCTCATAATTCATTCCATCGTGCCTTTTTGTCGTTCCCCTGGCGAGCTTGGGCTGGTTGCTGACTTTGCGCATGAGGATCGAGGATAGACTCCTTTCCTTGTTGAGGCGCTTTGAATCCTTCGATCTTCCTGTCCAGAAGTGAGACGCCAAAATAAAAGTCTAAATAGGAGAACGGCCAAGCCGTCGGGACCCAAAGTGCGTCGGGATCAGAAGTGCAAAATGCTCGTACCTGGACAGGTAGGGATACTAGAAGATGATATTCTCGTGATATTCCCGGTGTAAGCTGCGGGTGAGTTTCTGCGATTCGCGCGGAGTTACGTGCGAAAGGACTCAAATGCTGATCAGAGGCTGGTGAGAAACCGGCGATTGGGAGGGAGGGGGGCACGGAAAAGAAACAAAGAGGATGCGTAGGCCAAGGAACGACCACTGAAGGAATGAGGGGGGGAGGCTTCCATGCAGGCTTCTTCGGGCCTTCTAGCGCCCTAGAAGAGGGTGTGAGAAAATAAAATAAAAAAAGGAGAAAGGGCAGTTCCCTTGCTCCTGTGGCGGCGGCGACGGCGGCGGTGACGGTTTTTTCTTTCTTGTTACTGCGCTTCTTGTTAGTGGCGTTCCATGTACAGATACCGATTTGGATGCACTTGTGCTGCACGGGATAGCGCCAACGGGAGAATATGTACAAAAGGGGGCAAAAAGACCCCAAGCCAGCACAAAAAGAAAAAGGAAAAGGCGGCGGCGGTCATGTCTAGCGCACACAATTTATATATATATATATATATATATATATTTTGGCGTAAGGACCTCACGGAGATCGTTGGTGTTCATCTGTTTTTGACAAGTTAGACTAGAAAAGCAGAAGTATTAAAACCCCCCTGGTCTGGAAAGACTGCCGCCAAAGTAGTACGCAAGCAACAGACGCAAGACGGAGACGCAAGACGAAAGGAAGAAGAGACGAAAGGATGCTTTGGAGACACGGAAAAGTGGGATGCCGCTTTCCCTTCCACTCGTCCCACCCCCTTTCTTTCTTTTGGCTTCCTTTCGTTCTGATTAGCGGTGCTCGCCAGTCTTTTTTGTCAAGTTTCTGCTATGGAAGTTTGCTGCCGCATCTTGGTTCCTTTTGGTTCCTTTTGGTGCCTTTTCGTTTCGTTTTCCTCTTTGCCTCCAGTGCTGGCTCTGCGGATGCGTCTTGCTTGTTCCTGTTTTTTGGTGTGCTGGACTCGTCCAGTTTCTGGTTTTCTGGAACCTGTTCTTAACTGTTTCTGGTCGCGAGGCTAGGTGATTTTGGGCATCCGGAGCCGAAGCCGTTTCCCTCTAGGCCCATTTCCCTTTCTTATCCGTGCAGAACAGACTTGCGGTGCTCTTTGCTCCGCAACTGATAAGAAAGAGAAGAACCACAGAGGGGGGGCGTTGTATGGTGTGAGGATGTGTTCTTGCGCGTATCGTGAGACTAAATTGATAATTATGACGAAAGGCGTTGCACGAAACAAAAGGAAAAAGCAAATAAAATAAAAATAAAACCAAGCAAACAAACAAAACAATGGAAGTAAACCAGACTCCTAAACACGCTCGCTGCTAAACGGTCTGCGCCGCTCCAAAGCAGCAAGGAACCCTGTCCGTTCCCCACGGCACGACAGGGATGCACAACTCACCTTTCTTTTTCGTCAAAGTGCAGAGACGCGGGCTGCAAGCTAATGTACGAACAACCCGATTCCTTTCGAGTGTTCTTTGTCCGGGTGCCATCCATATGCTTGTCGTAAGTACGGAGTACATAGCCTGTATCAGCAAAGTTTTTGCATTGCTTTTGTAAGATACCTGGTTGTGAAGTAAGGTGAGGGTTCGTGCTGATATTCCTGGTCCTATTCCTGGTCCTGGTCAGTGTGGTCAGTGCAGGGCCTCCTTTACAGGGTGCTCTGTTTCTGTCAGCACGCTGCCAGGGCGCGCTGTGGTGCCGAGGCCCCTCGTTTGGCTCTGGCTTGTGAAGACGCCGAGATGTTTTGGCAAGTTATTTTTGCATGACACGACGTACTTAGGAGAGCACGCCCCCACGACAAAAGCTCGGACGAAAGAACAAGCAAACGCCCAGACACTGGAGCTGAAAAGCTGAACATCAATATTTGAATCGGAAGAAAAGCACAGGCCATGTTATAGGCCTCGATTCGGTGAAGAACGGCGCAGCCAAAACGCCAAAAAGGGGGGACGGATGGGACTGATGTGCGGAAAGAAACAGACGAAAAAGGAGACCATGGTCCCGGCAAACATAGTCAACAACGCACGTCCATTCGGTAAAAAATTACTTGGTTGTACACTGTCTCATTTTTTTTTTTTTTTTACCAGACAACAGAACCGTTTAGCGCCTGGGGGGAAGGGGGGGGGACTCGGGCATCGGCGAGACATGATCGGCAATGGGACCAGCTTAACCCTTGGTTCGAGGCTGTGAGTTTGGAATATTGTAGAAATGAACACCAACGAGATTAACCGGTGAGTGCAGAGACACCACAACCACAGTAGCTGGGCGGGCAAGGCGAGCACCGTCAAAAACAGGGACAGCGGGAATAAGGTAATGGGCGGACAGTCCGACGGATAGATAACGCAACGAACCGCGGAGACGATGAACGACAGCGAACCACAAACCAAAAGCCAAAAGCCAAAAATCAAAAGCCAAAAATCCAAAAAGCCAAAACAAAAGCCAAAATCCAAAAGCCAAAAGCAACGGAGAACTAGGATAGCGATGTGAGGGGAAACACAGCGGGGAACGAGATTGCTTTTTCCACACAACAAACGTCCACTTACATGCTCTAGAGGCGAAGGGCGATGCAGTGGTGATCGATGGGTGCACAAAGGCGGTGACCGTGAGGGGGGTTGTTGTATGTTGTATATGGGAGGTCACAGGCGCACATTTGAGGCAGGCTTCGAGCCTCAGTTGTGCTTGGTTTCGGAGGTTTGTCTTCGAGATGGATGTGCTGAATTGGCTTCTCCTCTCTGTTCTCTGTTGATGTGCGCACCCCTCCCCCGCTGATCCCACTGATATGCCGTCTCTCCTCTTTGTGTCTCTCACGCAACGTTGGTTTTTGGTCCAGCGGGATCTCTGCTATCAAGGATCGCCACAAAAATAGAGAGAACACGGGACGAGAGCTGCGAACCCGCCAAACCTTAAAGCCAGAAATAGAAATAGAAATGGCACCTGACGATACGTGAAGATGAGTCGATGAAAAAAGGATAGACACGACGAAGGAAGGGAAAGGGGAGATCACGGCCGCAAAGGCACAGCAGAGATGAGAGAAGCAGGTCGCGAACGGGGCAATTTTAGAAACCCTGGTGGAGGGCAATTTATTTGCATAGGGTTGCGGGCGACGCCCGTTTTGCTGGGGTTAGCTGCGGATTTGCTGGGCATCGCAAGATTTTGCTGCATTCTCCGTATTTTCCGTATTTTTCTATGTCTCCGAAACCCTGGCACTTTGGGTGTTGGAGGAGACAGAATTCGAGGGTACTAGAATGACAATAGACGTTAGGATCAATTTAAAGAACAGTT
The DNA here is from genome assembly GCA_021397985.1 of Sporothrix dimorphospora. Lineage (NCBI taxonomy): Eukaryota > Fungi > Ascomycota > Sordariomycetes > Ophiostomatales > Ophiostomataceae > Sporothrix > Sporothrix dimorphospora. The sequence continues at coordinate 119,569 of WOUA01000080.1, forward strand.
GTGACTCTGTAGTTGTTTCCTGGTGGTCGTGTTGGAAGTTGTCAATAATTACTGGTGATGACTGGGCATGGGATCTCTTATGGGAAAGTACTTTTTTTTTTGCCATAACGCAGGCTTCAATCTCGTCATCTCCAGTTCCATGGCGCAGGCTTCGGTCTCGACAACTCCTTTGCTTCGGCCTCGACACCTTTATCCATTGGCGCAGGCTTCAATCTCGCCACCCCTCCCTTTACCACCGACAGGCCTCGGGTTTGATTCCCGGCCGACGCAAAATTGGATTTTCTTTTTGGCGAACCGCCTTATTTGTGTTTTATATCTTCGGATTTGATATCGCCAGGACGTTTCCTTCTGATTAAAGAAGGTGGGTTGTTCTCGCCGTCTCGCTTGTGCCACCCTTTGCTTCGAGTTTCGCGCTCCGTCTGGGGCACTGAACCTTTGCGTTGTGTTCTCGCCTCTGCGCAATATAAACAATGCTTGGAACAGAGCCGGCGAAACTGGCGTCCGTGATACTTGTTGTTTTTTATATTGTTGATATTGTTGGTATTGCCGGGGTACTAATTAGAGCTGCTTCGTCCTGTTTCGTGTGCAACAGCAGTTCACCTCAGCATTCGCGGAACGGCTGCGTCGGCTTGTCAAGGCTGTTCAAGGCATAGCAAATGCACTGAATTTTGGGAACCGAACAAAAGTGTGCTGGAGCAGCAGAGCTAACAGCAGGCACGCCCCCAAAAACACCACCATCCACCACCGACCTTGGCTTTTTGGGGGCAGGATGGCGTCACATCTGCCCTCCTTGGGCTGTCTTGCGTTAGCAAAGAGAGGATAGAAGCGAAATGGAAGCAGAAAAGAACGATGCGGTGCGAAGAGTTTATCTCCCCGTTCGTTGGCGCGCTTTTCGAATGGGGCATGGGGCATCCGAGCTAGGGGATTTCGAGAAGGAGGTAGAGATGCTGTGGAGGTATTGTGGGTGCTGTGCAAATGTGCCAAACCCATCCCAATTTTCGTTGCAATCGAGCATGCGGCGGGCCTGCCAATTTGCCAATGGGAGGCACAGAACGGGCGGTCGACCCATATTTGGCCCTCTTGGCCCTGTCTCGACGGCGAACTTTCTTCTTCGACCTCCGAGTAGCTTGCGGGCGTGTAAATGGGAGCTGCATTAGTGAGATGCACCGCCATGCAGTAGCGCCCTTTTGCGTTTCCCTCGCCTGCTGCAGCCGGAGCTTGTTCTTTGAAAATGCGTCGCATTGCGTCCAGCACATACGACGTAAATACGTACTCCGTCTGGAGGGAACACTGCGTACGACGACCAGCGGCAAAAGAGAGCGCATTCCTCCGCCGTGGCCTGGTCTCTGGAGGGAACTGCAGCGCACTGTTTTCGGCTGCCACCGGTCACTCCTGCTCCGCCTGCATCGTCGCTCGTCGAGTCGAAGGTTGTTGTTGACGGGCGTCCACGTACTCCGTTGTCCGTCGTCGCAGTGCCAGGATGGCGCTAGTCCAGGCCCCAGCCGCCATGACCAGGCCATCAAGAGCACTTTGAGCACTTATTTCTTGTCGTCTGGTGCATGCATCTTCCGACATGTTTCTGATCTTCAAGAAGGCAGCGCCTGGTCCAAGGCGGATCGCAGGTCGACCCAGTATGCCTCAGGCCGCAGCAGCATCAGTGCGCTGGCCCCTATCAAGGGGAAGTTCCCAAAACGGCGTCGGTGAGGCCAGAGCATTGCCTGGTTGCTTGTTGGGGGTGCTCATTCTTGTTCTCCAGGGCCGTGTTGGAGGGGAGGGAATGGGGAGGGAGGGAGAGGGGGGGTGCTGGCTCTGGAGCAGAGTGCAAAAGACCAACCAGGGATTGATTGTGGAACCGCCTTGTCCATCGAGTGCCCCAGGGCAAATCATCCATGGCGTGAGGACAAGGGTGGAGGTGGCCCTGATATGGCATCGTTTCGTTGGTACGCGCCTGCTAGCTCTTCCGTCGTCTTTGCGTTTTCTTTTCTGCCTTCTTTGTTGGGTGTAGCCCCGGCTCTTGATGCGTGAAGCTAAGGCGGTTTGGCTGATTGCGTGTGGGTTGCATCCAGCCGTTGTGTTTTGCTTCTGCCCGCCGAGCCCCCCTCCCCTTTCTTCGTCATTTTTTGTCCGCTTCCCTGGACTTTTGTGTTTTTTCTTCTTCTGAGCACCTACCACGTCCCCCTTGCCCGGTGCCCGGACAGGAGGCGCGGGTCTTAGGGGCAAGTGAGGCATCACGTAAAAAGACGCAGCCGAGGACAGCATGTTGAACAGGCGATAGACGAACAATCAACTCGGCTGCAAAAGGCGCCCGAAACAGCCCATGTGAAAGCGCTCTGGCCAGGCTCTGCACTGCTCCCTCAGCCGGTGAATGGATCTGGACATATAAATGGGTTAGCAGAAGTCGAGTATTCAGGCGCGTTGTTTGGACCTTAGTTGATATCCAGGCCACATATTGAAACGAAGAGCAACCAACGCTGGGAAGAAGGAAAGTTCGGTGATTCGGTGAGATCCTAGTCCTGTCTTCAGTGGCCTTTGGAAGCAATCGTGCTCCTTTCGTGTATCTCAGAGAGCGGTGCTTCGTAAGCTCTAGGCGCGAAGGGACACAACTGCCCGGCCTCTGATTAGCGTGAACCCTCGACATCAGCAAATGGACAATGCACTTTCTGTCGGGGCTCGTATTCTCAGTAGTGGCCAGGCATTCCCGGGCTTTGAGGGCCAACCAAGGAGTGCGCTCCGGCTTGGTAGTGGCTGGCCAAGACGCTGTAATCTGACATACATGGAAAAGACATTGTTCTCTGGTGTTCTGGTGTTTCTGGCGTCCTTGGAGTTCTCTCCGTGTTCGTCGTCCACTCGCAGGCCTGTGCTATTTACCCGAAATGCAACTGCGACGCTGCGTTGCGAGGTTGGAAGGCGAGCCTTGGGCGCGCAAATGGAAATAAAACACAAGCAAAGAAAACAGAAAGAAAAGTTCGACATCGCTTAGGTGTGTTGAAGAATCACTTACACGAGAGCTTCCCTCGTCTTTGGCGGGGTCGGTTGTCTTGGCATGTTCGGAGGGCAGCGCTTGCTCTTCCTGATAAGGTTCTGCCACCCGCCCGCTTTGTGAGATGTCTCCTCTCGGGTGCTCTCATGTTGTCGTGGTCTCTGGATCTAGCGTCAAGAGGGCCACGTCTGCTTGTCTTTCGTGCAGAGGTCGACCCGCTGCTATCATGGCCTTTGAACGACAGGCTTTGTCCATGAGACGCTCCGCAACAAGAAAAACACTTCACTACATGGTGCTGGAATCCCGGCGAGTGCCTGCGCATTTAATGGATGCCCGGCCTCTCCACTCTCACTGGCGCATCTGTGTGCTGGCCCCCCTTATCCGCTCGTCTGGGATTGCCCCCGCAAAGAAAGGAGAAGCATCGTAGTCACCGCTCACCGCATCCAAATTCTGTGCACAGTGTGATACATAGCGCTCCATCGTGTGCTCGCTGCCCTAGTGTTGCCGAGCCAGTGCCTTACAGTTTTCTCGTCGGTTCGTCGTAGACTGTCCGTGGTGAGGGCTGTGTCAGCTTCGCACAAAGTCGTACGTGAGAGTGCCGGCGGGCAAAAACAATGCAGCAAAAAAGAAAGCCAGCAAGAATTGCTTCTTTGACTTCTTCACACACTCGGAGTTAGCCGAAGATCAGGAGGATGCCAAGTCCCAGAGGGTGATAGCGTCCTGTGCCTGTGGCTTGAATTACCTTGGTGCCGACGGCCAAGCTTGCGAGAACGACTGGCAAAAGCTTCCTTGCACAGTAGTGGCGTTTTTGGCGGATTGGCATTCGTCGAGGACAAGACGGGAGCCCCATAGAAGCCTGCGTAGAAAACAAAAAGAAGGGCGGGACGAAGGAAAATTGCCCCGTTGACGTTGGGAATCTGGAATCGATGAAATCAACGAAGCCAATGGTCGATCCAGTGAAAGCCAATGGGAACGGGACGAGGAAAAAGCCCTAGCCCGATTCTGGTGCGGGTGGCATCAGGTCAACAACCATCCTACGGTGTCTTGCGTGGCTTGTGTTTGTGACGTGTCTCGTAAATTTGTACGTGTTCTGCGTATTTTCCGGATGCTATCGAGACGGACCGAAGAGGATATCGGGCGCTGTCCTGGCATGTGAGGTGAGTGGCTCGTCTTTGGTTGTGGTGGTCTGGTCAAGACTGCCACGAACAGCGAATCAAACGACCATCAAATCGAGTTTAGATTTGTTGTTCTCGACGTCGTTTGCCTCTGCTCGCTTTTGGCATCGAAGTTGCTTTTTGTTTTGTTCCCATACCCAAGTGCATCGAAATGCCTGTCACTCGGTTCGCTCTAACCAGCTGTAGCATTTGCTCGCGTGCTCCCAGTGGCGAGAGACGTGCAGAGAGAGGTAAGAATACTTTTTGGGCGGTTGTTATCCCAGCAGTTTGAGAGCCTGCGCAGAACGGGCTGGAGTGACCAGGGCAGGTCAGATTAACGTTGTTGCGGGCGCAGAGAATCCGTCAGCGGGAACGGGGGGGCATGAGGAAGCAGAGGCTTGGGACAATCAGAGGAAAAGATAATAATAAAACAAAGGCAAACCACAAAACACAAAACACCACGCCCAGCGACTTACCTGGAGGTGTGCCCCCACGCTCGTCTTCTGCATCAACTGTATTACGGCGTCATCTTTACCATTCGTCTTTCTGCAGCATTCCTTCATTCTCCCATTGCCCGTCATTGCTCGCATTCGGCCTTGCACCGCCCCTCGTCTGGCCTTCTGCCTTCCGGTGGTCGTACTGGGGCTCCCACCTTATTTTTCTTCGTCGTGTTCTTCTCCCCCCATCCTTCCACTCTCATCTCAGCCCGCGCCTTGGTATTCACGTTTGAATGTCCGCATGCTGCCACATACTCTGACATCATGTTACCTCGTTCACGAATCCCACTGGGTGGGAAATAAATTGGCCTGCTTCTGGTTGGTGCGGCGTCGCTGCCTAAGAATAGGACCTCGAGCTGTTCTGTCTGCCGTTCTTTTGTATCTTGTGTTAGTCTCGTGTCGTCTCCTGTCGTCTTGTTTGCCTTCGTCTTTCATGCCCACCCACCCAACCGGCGCACACACTAACATACTCGCGCGAGTGGAAACAAATGGAGTCGGTACGCTGGAAAGCCAGCTTTCTCGCGCTGGGCACTGAGGCGTCCGAAAAGGGGGTGGGTGGAAAAGGAGACGGGTAGCGATGGTCCTCCAGGCCCACCGGGTTTGCCGTCAGTGCCGTCGGGTGGTTGTGTTTTCTTTCAATGTGTGGCGTGCGCTGTGGTGGCCTGTCTGTCTGCATCACTTGCGCAACGCGTGCCCTGCCCTGCGCTGCCCTGCTGAGGATGGATGCAAGTGACCAAGGGGCGATAAATTGCAAGCCACGCCGTTCGTTTTTACAATGCTGCTTGTGTGTTTGTCAATCTTACCTTTGGTGACTTCTTGTAACTTTTTGGGCTGTTATTGGGACAGATTGGCCCTGTCGCACGAACCCTCCGTTTTTGTCACACGCGCACGCTCGGTGCTGTGTGACGAGAGTGAGTGCTGCGTGATGCAAGAAGCCATAGTTGGTCGAGACGTTTTTGGTACGGCACAGCTTCAGATGCAAAGAGAGGGGGGATGAAGATGACGATGAAGAGGGGAGATTCATCGTGTTGTGCAAGAATCCTACGGAGAACGGCGCCTGAGGTGCCTTGTCCTTGCCCGACACACCTTCCCCCTGCTGCCAGACGGACAGACCTCAAAGTAAAAGGGCCGTCTATTTTGGAGGAAGGCGCCACCGAGCAGGCTCGGCAGGGACAGTGGACAGGGTTGCTGTTTCCGCCCGCAACTGTCGTCCAGTCCCAACGATTCACATAATCAAGAAGGAACGATGCACCGGGAAAACTCCACGAGGGGATAGAGCGAGCGGTTTGGCTTGTGTCACTGTTGCTGTCTGAGGCGTTTTGTCATGACGGCATCTCCGTACGGATGCGCTGCGAGGCAGGAGCTTCTGGAAAGGTCCTCGGTATAATGTGTACCAGTAGAGTATCTTACGATACATCGTGTCTTGTTTTTGCAGTTTTGTGCCCATATCTCTGTGTTTCTGCAGCATGTAGTTTCGACGCCGAAAGAATCGCCCGTGGCGGAATGAATCTGGCATGTGCTTCTGTCTTCACGAGGCCGAGCTGGGCGCACAGATCACTTGTAGAAATTGTATACGAGGAGATGAGGGCTGAGGTCAATTCCATGGCGCGCAAAGTCAGGAAGGCGCAAACGAAGCACAAAATTAAAGATCTGGACGGGACGCTGCGACTCTGCTTGTTGCTTGTTGCTTGTTGCTTGTTGGTGGTTTGCACGTTCCTCTGAAGTGCGCAATCTTGAACTTGCCCGCCTGCCCCAAAGGGAGCGAGACTGCAGCAATCCACCAACGAGCACGCTATAATTCCGTCAACTTCAGCCCCCTGCTGGGTCTCTCTTTCCCTTTGTCTGTCCTCGGCTGTCGTCTCTTGCCGCTTCCAAACCCCTTCGACCCTTCGCACTTTCCCACCACTAAATCGCCGGCCACAGCGCCTGCCCACCGCGACGCAACGTCGGTCCCAGGTCTGGTCGCGGCCACCGCACTTTGCCCCTCCGCTGCTGCCCCTTCTCCTCCACCGCTGATCATTGTTCGTTGGGAGCAGGAACGCCCCTGCCATTGCATTGGTATCTCTTCTTCTTTCTTCTCTTCGTTCTGTGCTAAACATCAGCCGCCGGTGTTTTTCCCTATTACAAAGCGCGCCGGCCAGCTCCTAGCCAGACTGATAAAAATTACTCTTGCCTCAGCTCTCGTGGAATTTTGCAAAATGCGCTCTTTTCGTACTTGTACAGCCTCTGAGATCCTGTCCCTTTCACAATGCCTGCTATTAGTTAACAAATATTAAAGATCTCAACTGGCAGCTCCGGGGCTTCCAAAGGTAGCACTGGATAGGAGGCAGGAGCGGCTAGGTGCCTCCTTCTCGTCCGTCGTCCACTGCCCACCGCTTTTCCCCTCGTGCCTTCCTGAACGAGACCCATCTCGTCCACTTACACGGCAACCGCGCGCCTTGCTCCTCCCCTTCATCTCCCTCTCCTCGCATCTCTCTCCACTTTCGAGTCTCTCGTTCTTTCCTCCTTCTCCTGCCCTCTTCCCCTCCCCTCCAGACAAAGCAGCAACCTGCACGTATCTCTTAGCCGGGGGGGGGGGGGGGGGGGGGGGGGGGGGGGGGGGGGGGGGGGGGGGGGGGGGGGGGGGGGGGGGGGGGGGGGTGGG